>JAOEHV020054503.1:0-16954 GCA_025447995.2 Isaurus tuberculatus
TTTTAATTATGTAATGTAAACCTTATCAATTCAGTTACAACTGCAATCTAAGGTAATAATAAAGTATCTATCTATCTTCTTCTTTTTTTAAGCCCGGTTGATTGTTGATTTTCAAGATTCCGTGCTAATGATATAAAGGCTATAAAAATGTTTCATTTGATCTAAAACTGCAAGGAAATTTTACAAATAGATTGCCGTGTTTGCAATCTTTAAAAACTTTTTTAGGACCTTTTAGGACCTCGAAATTTTCTTTAGGACTTTTAAGTACTAAAATTAAAGTTTTCAAATTTAAGGATTTTTTAGGGTTTTCTATGACCATAATTATGAACCCTGTTAAGGTTACAGGATAGGATAGAGGTGTGTTTGGTAAAAATTGCATTTGCGCGTCACGTTTAAATGATTTTCCTTTAAAGTGTAGTCAGTTTCTAGGGTCAAATAAGTGTAGATTCTTGCTTTGCTGGCAGAATATATATATAAAAAAAAATTTTCTGTGCCAAATTCAAATCCACAAAAGAATCTCTCGTCCACCAAACGTTAACTCTCGCGCCTAATTTTGCTAAAAGCTGTCAAAATGTCATTTTCGTAATCTTGAATAGTCATACTTCAAAAGGGTGTCGGGTAATTTCAAGTTTTTGAGTGATTCAAATTTGACAGCACTTTTCTTTCAAAAGTTTAGAAAATAAGTTAATCGCATACTGATTTGGGAATAATTCTATTAAAATACAATTACAGAAAAAATCCTGACACCCTTTTAAACATCTGGCTTTTTTCAATGAACGATGAAAATTTGGTCAAGTTTGATTGAAATCAGACGAAGTTAAATCTTTCAAAGTCTTCAAAACACCCAAATTTCTATATGTTAAAAAAAAGCGAACAAAGATGATCTCTTGCCGACAATTTAACACCTCTTTGAAGATAAAGTTCATCTAACTAGGCAGAGCCAATCACAGACGAGTCAAAGTTCCCTGTCAATTGCCGCCTGTCATGTACTTACCGTACATTCTATTTTATTTATCCTCATATTTTATCAAAATGGGCAAAAGGAAAAATGCATTTGCAAACATGACCGCTAAAGAAACCCAGAATAATCAAAGGCATATACATCTGATCAAACATTATGACGTTACATGCTGTGACTAACAGACACCCGACACTTTGCACTATGAACCCAACCGTGAAAACTTTAACACAAAAGTAAATACATTGCCCGTGAAGGATGAAAGGAAAAAAGAACGTTTTACTTCATATCTCCGTTACTTTTAAAGTAATCGTGATGCGGGTTTCACCAAAATATGGCACTTTTATGGAAGAATACAGAAATCAAAAATAGCAAAAAACAGAAAATTAAAGCTTTCATCATATTCTGTAACCTTAAAATACTAACAGTAACAAATGTAAAACAAGCAACTTTAGCCAAGGTGTTACTTACCTTAGCTCCATTAAGTCCAGCTAGACCTGGTTCACCTTGAGGGCCAGGTGGACCCTAAAAAATAAATGAAAATAATTTGTAATGCACAAAAAAATAATTAGAAGAATTAACATGCATGGGCTATTATAATTATTGCACTGACAAATTTTCAAATGTTTTGGTCTTTTGAGGAAGCTGTTAATAATATTAGGGGAGTCATCTTTTCAACTTGAGCTTTTTATGCTGTGGGCTCTTTCTTGTCTTGCAGCAGATAACAGCCTAGTTAATGTACTCAGTTCCTTTTAGCAACTAATCCTTGACAGTAACAACACTATCAATATAAATAACATTAACCACATTGTTTTCCTGATTAGTTACATCACCATAAATATTCTCATCATCTTAAATCATCACTTAAAAACTACCATTAACTTACCGTGAGGCCTGGAGGACCTGGGGCTCCAGCATTACCCTGTGGACCTTGCGTTCCCTAAAGAAATAAATGTGATGATTTAATGTTATTTATCAAATTCAACTTAATCAAAAAGTTTAAGTGTTGGGATTATAAACAAAAAATTTAAATTTAGAATTAAATAAATAAATGAATAAATAAGTAAATAAATAAATAAATAAATAAATAAATAAATGAATAAATAAATAAATAAATAAAACTTTACTTACTGGGGTGCCAGGTAATCCCCTTGCGCCTTTGTCGCCAGCTTTTCCAAACTGACCCTACAAATAAAACGTCACCATCTGCTATTACTATTTACCTAGTACATAATAGCATTGGTTCAAACTAAAATTCATGGTTCCCCATTAGTCTTTCTACATTTTTAGAACATTATGCACCATTAACTTGAATAAATTGGGCTAAAGGTCTAAAATCAACCTTTGTACGCAGGTGGCAGATGGCTACTGAATTTATTTCATCAAACATCAAATGGCAAAAATAGTTTTCCAGATTGTATCTAAATAATCTTTTTTTACCTTCACGGCCAAACATTAAAGTTTTTTGTGAATACAAACAATTTATCATACTGCAAAAATCATAATCCTACTCATGACCAGCTGTAGAATAAATATTATTATCATTCGATGGAAATTTTCCATCTTTCTCATTGGTCCAAGATAACCACGTGACCTACAAATGAATGCCTACAAATATGACACCGCTCACGCGCATTACCGTCTGGCGGAGTTTAGCTGCAAATATTACACTGCTCATGCGTAGTTTTGACCTCCTCTTTCAAAACCAAACCAGTGATTTTGAAATGGTTTTTACTCCAAGTTTTTGCTTTCAATTCCTAATTTAAATTTTTGAAATTGATGTGTATGCATTGAGAAAAGGTGACATTTATTCATCTAAGTTACAAAATAAATATTTTGAAGTGATAATCTGCTTTTGTAATTAAAAGTGGCAGCGTCACGTTATTTTCTTAATGAGTTTGAAAACTGAAAAATAGTGACTTGACTTATTTTACGAGGCAGCGCACACTTACCGCCTAAAAGTTAACGCTTCCCACAAAAAAATTCAGTGATCGAATGATAAAACAATTATTGGATTTGGTAATAGCAAATTATTGTGATTTGTCATTGTCTCGCAAATTAATTATTTGCCTCAGCCTTCGGCTTCGCCAAATAATGGATCTGCTCGCCACTGACAAATCACAATATTTTGCGATTACCAAATCCAATAATTGTTTATTATATAATTTGTTTTTTAACTCTATTTTTATAGTTAGTCATAAGCAGGATTATTCCTCATAGTAACAACTGTCAAAAGTGATTTTTCAGTTGACATATAATCAATATTTTCCCCCCTTTTATCACCCCTTTACACCCAACAAAGTTAATAATTCCAGCTGGGGAAAGTCAGCTTTGGCTTTTCTATGCATGGTGATTGTGACCCTTAAATCAGAAAAAACTGCTATGTGCTCCTAAAAATCTAAAGACTGTTGCAATGAATATAAGGGCAGAGATGCTCCTGGATAACAACAAACTTACAAAAGATCCAGTCATTCCTGGTTTGCCTCTGGGTCCTCTCTGACCCTTTGGTCCCTATTAAACAAAAAAATAAAATGAAGAGTATCAATAAATGTAACATCATTCCGAATTTTATCATTTTTATTTGAATAGCAGCAACTGCAGCCAGTATTTGTACAAGATCAGATTCTATTTGTGGAAAATGTCTAATCAGTGAAATATGGTAAAATAATTAATTATCTTTCAACGTCTAAATTTAATTCAATTTTTCCGTTGAATCTAACTTGACTATATTACTAAGACACAGAACAGTGAGAATATTTTATTGGTTGATTTTGTTTATTCACCAATTGTTATTATAGACCAGTTGCAAGCTATTATGAATGTTTAATTTTTCATTTGATTTTCAAAAAAGGGAATATATATTGTATAAATGCTTGGTACAAAACCCACAGAGCAATAAAATAAAATCATTGATTAATAAATTCCTGAAGTTCAAAACAGTGTACCTTCTCTCCTCGATTTCCTCTTGGACCTGGGGGTCCCTTTGAGCCCGCAGCTCCCTGAAATTAATTTGATACACAGACATTACAGTTATAAGAATATCTAATTTAAATTGGACAAGGGTTTGTCAAAAATCTATTTCATTTAACTCTATCTTAGTCAAACAGTCCAACAGCACTTTTTCATTACCTCTGGCTTAACCAATTTCAAATAAAATTTTATGATGCACATAAGATTCTATTCAGTGTTATTATTTTCATTGGGTTGTGGTTCAGGGTGTTGCAATTAGGTCTTATGAAGATCTAAAAACAGTACAGTAACTACAGTTAGCAGTTTCAGATTTCTTGCAGAGACATTTGCTATCTTTCAGCAATAAAATGGCATTAAAATTAAAGAGAGCAAACAACAAATTTAATGATCAACAGACTGTTTTTATGCTTGTCTCAATTTAATAGTACTTTAATGAACTAAATACAGTACAAAGGATGGGTACTCACAGGTGGCCCAGGTCGGCCTGCTGAACCTGCTTCTCCATTGATACCTTGTTGTCCCTAAAATTTAAAGACAAGAAAAAAATGTTAAGAACAAAATAATATAGAGCCAAAACTAACAAGAGATATAAACAGTTCCATTAACAAAACATCCGTAAAGCAAATTATTTGTACAGGGTTCGTACTCTTTGTCTTATTGAAATTCCATGACTTTTTCCATGACCTTTCATAATTTTCCATGACCCAGTGTTGTTCAATTTTTTCTCAATACCCTAAGAAGCATTCTAAATTTGTTCTTTTCCTAACATATTAACCAAGGTAAAGAAGGGGAACAGATGTTACTTTGAGATGTAGCAGCATTACTACAATAATATTTAGACGAAAGTGTACAACTCTGCGGTGCAGTAATTTGGGTTTCCCTTATTCTTCACGGTGTTTGTGTACAATCCATCTAAATTACACCAATTTTCCATAACTTTCCTTGACCCTAATCAAAATGCCATAAATTTCCAGGCCTGGAAAATTAAATTCTAAAATTCCATGACTTTCCAGGTTTTCAATGGCCCATATAAACCCTGAACATTGTAGATTGGAGTTCCTTTCTCAGCTCACTGAAGCCATACTACTTTGTAAAAAACATTTGATCTCACTTCAGTGTTTGTTACCAAAGTTTCAATAAATGGTGCAGCACTCTACTACTTTTTTACTAACAGTATCCTTTATAATGTTTTATGCTAATATAATCATCTTCCCCAAAATTAATTCTGAAGGGGTTACATTAAGGGACAGCCACCGGGCATGTTGACTAGCTGTGAATGCAACTTTGCCTGGCTGCTTTCAAAAATTTAGAGAACATATATCAGGCCTGGTACTGTGACTATATTATGCAATTTTCCTAAGTATGAATGCATTCTTCTAAAAAAAAAATGATATAATTCCCCCTTAAAGGAACCATGATTTTCTCGATTGTATATGTGTTAAAATTTACGTTCATGTCGCTCAGTGATACATTACAAAAACAAAATAATGTTCTGCAGGAAGGCCAACTTGAAATGTGAAAAGATTTTCAAAGGGAGCATGCCCCATGTTCCCCTAGCTTGGCAAGGACCTCAGGGCCTTGCTTGTAGTTTTTTCCTGCCCAGCTGTCATAGCCTGATGCCCTCCTGATCAAATCCTTAATGAAATCCCTGATTCTGATATTTCCCTTCTACACAAATGTATGACAAAAACCGGAAAACATATGTTGCTTGATGTCACATTTATATTTCAATATATTTTTTAACATCCATTTAACAATTATATTTTTTCCTGTTGGATCACTGCACCATACAAAATTATATTAAAAAAAATTTAAGAACTTTTTAAGATTATAATTATTAACCAGTTACAGAAAAAAAAAACTTACAACTTCTCCATTTGGACCATCTGCTCCATTAGCTCCCGGCTCACCATCGCTTCCCTGTCATTAAGATTTACTTGGCTTCTTTAATTTGTCTAAAATCTGGCTTGAAATTAAACAAAAACCTTCTACATAATAAACTTCCCCTTCACTAATAATTGCTTGGACCACAACCTACTGCTTGATCTTAGCATTCCTTGTGGAAAGACAACCACCAGCAATCATATGACCTAGCTCCAAGCTTAATTTATGAGAAGAAAAATTATTTTGCAACAAGACAAATTTTATTCAAAGTCTTTAAAGGCCCAGCTTCTTAAAAAGAAAAAAAAAATTTTGTACACCAATCTTCCTGCTGAAAAAGAAATTTTAAAGTTTTGTTTTGCTGTGCTGCCTATCTAGCACATAATTTAAAACATTTGAAAAAAATCCTTAATTAACCGCTGTTAACTACAAGTACTATACTTACCTTTTGACCACCAGGACCGGCTGGGCCTGAGGGTCCATCTTCACCATCCCGTCCCTACAAACAATAAAATTATTATAATAATATTAATAAGTAATGACTTTATAATATAAAAACTAAAAAGAAGAGATGAGAAAACAAATCTTTATTAGGTTCTAAAAAATTCAAAAAATCAAAAACTGACAAATCTTCCAACAAAATTTATGTCTCTATACATCAAAATTAATAGATTTAACTATAATTATAATAATTTATTGTTGAAGAATATTTACTTGTTTGCCATGTTTGCCTTCTGATCCAGAAGGACCAGGCCTTCCTTGCTCACCCTTACAAGAGAAAAAAATAATAAAAATAAACAAAAGATATAAAATACAAAAAGACAACCTAAATAAAAAGATTGGAATAAAAACAACAAAATTTTTTAAATAACATGGTGCCATTCAGGCCTAAAATATATATATAAATTACGTTTTTAAAAATATGTTTTTATAAAACGTTTTCGGAGTAGTTCTCCTTCCTCAGTAAAACTGAATTACTAGCTAGTTATTAAGTTTTACTAAGGAAGGAGAGCAACTCCGAAAACGTTTTATAAAAACATAAAATTATTTTTAAAAACATATAATATACAGTATATATTTTAGGCCTGAATGGCACCATGTTATTTAAAAGGAATAATATCGAATACAACCTACTGTACAAAGAATTTATTACTCTTTTAGGGGAATATAAAACATAATTTTATAGTAACTAATTCAACTTCAGTAGCCATGACTTCAAAGGAGTTTATATTTATATTTCAAGTTTTTTTCAATGTTTTAGCCAATCTACAGTGTAAAAAATCCTTTCACCTAGTTTTAGTGCAAAACTTTGAATTTCAGTTTGGAATTACCTCAGAGAAACAAACATTTTCATAAGATTACACACAATATTAATGCACACATTTTAACAGACAATAAAACTAATAATATAATAACTAACATAATTATGTGCACTATTGCTATGTGCCCCAGATTATTGGTTGATTCACCCCTTACACATAAAGTTAATGCTTTCAATTAAATACTCAGCAAGCCATGTGTGAGTATTTTCTACTTTGTTATCTTTTGTTTAGTTTTAATTAACAAATGCTTGAAGGTCTCATATTATCAGTTATGTTTGACAGATGATCTACAACTTTGAAATGTCAACATTGTTTCTACTGAAGTGTGTCACAAAAATTTTGTTTAACATTTTGTAATTTCCGATCTTTTGTTTAGTATTATTTTTCCAACTAAAACATGAAAATTAAAAAAAATTTTTTTTTCTTATTGACAAAAGATCTGAGACTTTGAAATTTTGATACTGCTCCTTTGAATCTGACGACTTTTAAATTGAAATCATGTTGTTTCTCTAAATTTTGCAAAGCGAGTAACTACAATTTTGTTTTAGCATTTTCTGATTTGTAATTTTTTTTAGTTTTGTTTAACAAACACATGAAAGTCTCTTTATTAGTAATTTTTGAATGTTGTTTCTTTGAATCTTTGAAATTGCAATGGTTTTAGTTTCTGTGAATATTGAGAAGCGTGTGACTGAAATTTATTTATCATTTTCTTATTTTTTAATCTATCGATTATTTTTTGGATGCATTAAAATAAAATAATTATCATTTGATGGAAATTTTCTATCTTTCTCATTGGTCCAAGCCAACCATGTAATCTACAAATAACTGCCTACAAATATGACACTGTTCATGTGCATTACCATCTGGCAGA
This sequence comes from Isaurus tuberculatus, assembly GCA_025447995.2. NCBI lineage: Eukaryota > Metazoa > Cnidaria > Anthozoa > Zoantharia > Zoanthidae > Isaurus > Isaurus tuberculatus. Next base: position 8,003 of record JAOEHV020054503.1, read on the forward strand.
CTTTAGCTGCAAATATGACACTGCTCATGCATCTAGTTATTTTCTAAATGAATTTGAAAACTGAAAAATACCGACTTGACTTGTTTTACAAGGCAGTGTTCACTTACCACTTAAAAGTTAATGCTTCGCACAAAAAAAAATTCAGTGATCGAATGATAAAACAATTATCAGATTTGGTAACTGCAAAATATTGTGATTTGTCATTGTCTCGCAAATTAATTATTTGCCTCAGCCTTTGGCTTTGGCAAAAATTAATAATGAATCTGCTCTCCACTGACAAATCATGATACTTTGCTCAACCTCGTCTAATTATTGTTAATACTGTAAGCAACTTATAAAATGAGTTAATACAAAAATCAAAAATTCTTTAATGAGTTTGTTTCCAGTTCCTTGTATCACAGCACATTCTAAACACAACCATAGCTTGTTTACAACTATCAAAATGACAGCTTGCCTCACCTCTGTATGTGGAAATGAAAGACATGAAAAACTGCATGTTTTTCACTGGACCAATTAACAATGCATACAGTAAACGAAAAGCAAAGTTTTCATTTATTGTTAAAAAAAATTAGGGGTACGCTTTTGCTAAGACCAAGAAAAGATATTTGTTCAAATAATTTTACAATGTGAAACTTATTGAATCATTTCGACTAAGATAACAATAAGATAAAAAATCAAAAATCTTTGATGTGGGGTGAAATTACTCTAAATTTGGGGCGATTCAACCTGGGGCAAAATGACCATGAAGTGAAATAACTTGTATTCTCTTAGGAAACCATTATTGGAACAGTACTCACCATGTCTCCTTTAATGCCTGATGGTCCTTTTGGTCCAGATTGTCCAGGTAACCCCTAATATTTAAAATACGAAATCTTTTTAAAGCAGTTTGAAATAAAAAATACAATTTTAACCATCAACAAGCATATCAATCCTTTGACAACCCTAAAGACCCATGAACCAGCTTTATCTTCAGTTAATGTTGTATAAATGAATGAAAATTTTTAACTGATTTCCAAATGACACTAATCTGCTATAGAATAAAGCCCAGAAAGTTTATCCACCCTCTTGTTTTTCAATTTCCACAAACTGATTTTGTCTTAGAAATTTCACCTTGCCATGTTTGTATTGTTGGAAAACCTGAACAGTGTTTGTGAGCAACATTTACTGATTCTTGATAAGGAAAAACTGTTTTGAACTTTAGCTAAGGAGTTCCAGCCATTTTGGCTTGGGGACAAAGACCTTACCACTTACATTATTGATAAACACACTTTACCATAATTACTATATTGTTTACTCTAATAATATAATAAGGACCATCTTCACAATATAATAAAATAATTTTAGTTAAGGTACAGATGCATGTACACTCAATGTGATAATTACGTACCATTGCACCATTTTGTCCAGGTGCCCCTTGTGCTCCTACAGGTCCTTTCTCACCCTAAAAAGGAATGCTGAAGTTAGTAAACACAGGAAACAAAATTAAGGTGGTTTTGTATTTTTCTATGTTTTGTTTTTATCATCACACAAATTCCTTTCATTTTTCATATTATTCAATATTGAGTCAATTTTAGCCAAGACCAGCACTTGGAGCTTGGTACAACAAAAAGACTTTTATGAGAGATAAAAAGACTTTCAAAAAAATTGATATACTAAATTAAAAATTTTAAAACTTGTAATCGATATAAGTAATAAATTATTCAAGATTACTAATTAATTCAAGATATTTAAAAGAAAACACTTACAGGTTTACCATCTTCACCATTGGTACCATGTGCTCCAGTTTTTCCTGGATCACCCTAAGAGGAATGCAATATATCTGTTCAATAAGACTTAGCTTTTGTACAACTACATGACCTATATCACATTCTGTAGGAATCATGCTGGGTGCTGTGTCTGATAAAGTTTGCAATAAAAAAACATGACGACAATTAGTATAGGTAATCGCATGGGGCCGAGTAAAATTAACGATTAATTTCACAAGTGCTTTCAATATTTTCCAAAAGTGCCTGTGTCGCACAGCGATGAGGGTAATTTGGAAAAAGTTGAAAACACAAGTGAAATTAATTGTTAATTTTATGAGGAACCATGAGATTATATGTTTATGACAGAGACAAGGGCAAAATTCTTCTTCGCTTTCATTTTCGCTTTCCCGTACTCTTCAAGGCATTGTTTGACTTTCCTTGCTGCTGCCCACTTCTGAAACATGTTTATCCAATATTTTGTACTTTTTCTAATACTTTCATTTTCACTTGGAAACATTAAATCTATAATTCCGTTTTTATCAATGTCAGCAAACCGTGAAGCCATTGTTGCCAAAACAACATATTTTGCAAACCAGCGACCAATCAGCGCCAAGTAATTTTGCCCTCAGTTAAAGAAAAAAGCCCTCCCTCGTGAGCCAATCAGCACCGAATAATTTGCCCTCTATGTTATAATAACATAGAGACTAGAAATAATTATCGCTAAATGCCAACAAGCAATGCAAAAAATGGATATTTTGAAGTGTAACTGCAATTTTAAAACAGATGTTAAGTTTTGAGTTGGGTTGCGTTTTCATGTTTGGGTTCTATGCATTTATTGACTAAGTTTTCAAACTCCAATAATGAAGTTCTTGGTTTGCTGTCGAAGCACTCTGAGATTTTTACGCTCTTTTCATTTCTTTGGTTTTTGTTTAAGGGACATTGTTTCGTTTGACATATTTGATCTGAGCGCATGGTGTGTTGAAATTCTTTGCTTAAAGTCTTTCAACATCGTAATTTTGATTCTATGATTGGGCTCTTAAAGAATCGCTATTGTTAACAAATTAAAAGTTATGCTGAAATCAAGATTTTTTCTGCCTGAATCTCACGTACACACGGCTCTATGAGCTGCCGCCTCGCCAGCCTTGCCTCTTGGCTCAGCTGGCTCGTTCTGGATGTAATTTTCTTACTACTAGTTACTTACAGTGGGACCCATAACACCTCGGTCTCCTTGTGCTCCACGCTCACCCTATTCACAAATACACAAACTAATGTAAAGAACTGTAACATAAATGAATAAAACAAAATTAAAGTACAAGATGAAAGAACAGAAAATCCAAAAACTTAAAATGATTCTGCTATGAAAAGAAAAACAACTGTTGTGAGATCTTAATAACAAGCACAACAAATTTCAATCATCTGAACTTAGCTATAAAACTCCATACTAGAACCACTATGTGGAACTTACCGGGGCCCAGTGGGACACGGGATTGCATAAGATGATATAAAGTTAGCTTTAATAACTGTTTGCTTTGATTCTCGATAAATTTTACAATGGAAGGTTCACTCAATGTAGATAGCTTTGATAAATCGCTCTTATTCTCAATAAGTTTCACGATGGAAGGTTCACTCTTAAGTAACTCTTAAGTAAAAAACGACAGAAACTGACTGCATTTTATGACCAGTGCCAGTCTTCGGCTGGGCCCCGGTAAAAAGGTAGTTTTATTTACATATACAGGTAAAAATTTGCTATGGTTATAAAAATGAATGCTAAAAATAAGGAATCTACATTTCGATGTCTGCTTGACACCATTATCAAGATAAAACTGAATATAAAATTAACTAGTAAATATAAAGAGTTAAACATGCATATTGTTCTTAAATTACACTAGGAACAAACTACAGTACCGCCCTCGAGAAACATACCAAATCCCGATTGCATCGGGTCTCGGGATCTCGGGATTCGAGCGGGTCGAAAATAGAGTCCCGAAAACAAACTTAGGGATCATCCCTAAAACCCTACCGCATTTTTAAAGATATATTTATAAAAATATACGATGTTGGATAAACAAAAAACATTCCTACCAAATTTGTTTGACGAAGACATCGACCGCGGTCAACCATAACAGTCTCGGAATTGCGTCATTTTTTTATTTTGGGGGATTCTGCCAGACATCAGCTTGCACACAACGGACCGTCTGTCATTCATCGTACTGTTTGCTTATTCTATTGCCACTTTTGTCCTTTTTCAGTTTATGGCTTTAGGGAAACGAGTTTGCTTTCAACTTTGAATTGTGCAGAACGATGCGGTTTTACATAAGGATTGATTTTAGTTGTGAACTTTGGTTCCGCTTCAGTTGAATGACTTCAGTCTTCTCGAGTCACAAATATGCCACTGTTTGCTTGAATAATTATTTATGCTTTTTGATAGAACTTCAATAAATATTTTTAAAAAAGCTCTGGTTAGCGAACCAACGAGTCTTAAAAGAATAGTTTTGAAAAACATGAATGTATAAAACGTCCCTACTCAAAACAACACCACCTACTTTACTCAATTCAATGGAGTTCAAAAGTGTCACGCATGCTCTGCAATGAATGAATGAATGGGACTTGGTCTTTCCGCTTATGGAGTTACACTGTATGCTGGTATTTAGATGGTATTATAATTTCAGAATCTAATGCTAATTTCCCTGCTGGATTTGTTAAAATCTTTTCGTGCGCTTCGAATTACGTCTTTCAAATGGTTTAAAATGTTTCTCACAAGTTCAGCCAATCAATGAAATCGGACAAACACTATGTTGACAGCTTGTCAATATGCCACAATGAACGTGTCTGCAACATCAGAAATTCGGCATAATTATGCCTTCATTGTCATCAAAGTGAAGTGAAAAAGACTGTTTGAAAGCACTTTCCTCTTTAACCTGCACATTTAAAACTTTGTGTTTCTAAATTTAAAAAATTTGATAACAACAGCGAGTAAAAGACGTAAACTGCTCACAGAAATGCACCAGCATTCAAAGTAGAAACACATACAAGACTGATTTAAAATGACAAGTTGCTGTAGGTCACGGTCAACGATTTTAATAAAGTTTTCAAACAAATATCTCGTGAGTCGTGTTCATAACTTTCCATGTCCTTTTTAAACAATATCTAAATAAAAAACAAAGTTTTGCTATCACACATATTACATAAACAAATGTCTTTCGTCTGGAATTGCACGACAACTCATTCAAATTGAAAATTGTTTGTTAGAAGTGATTGCGGACGCAACGACTAACGAGTTCGATCGGTCTGGATAGTTGACAAAATAATCGAGGATCGCAAAAACCAAAATAAATGACCACTCAAAATTTAATGAAACATTGTTAGATAAAACGAAAATAACGGTAGCAAAATCAAGTGTGGTCTATTTCAAACACAAATAGTTAATTACCAAGGGGCATGATAGAATTATACAATCATCTTTATCACAGGTTGTTTTGAAATATATTTGAAAGTTAAAACTTTGACGCTTATCACACAAAGTCTGCGAGAGTCGGACATCTTCGGTTCATAATTATCCAACAAAACTCATTCTACAAACAACAAAGGTTGTACAAAAGCGACCTTATTAAAATTCTCTATCCCCAATCATCGGGACTTCTTTGTTTGATCCTGAATCCCTAATCCCGCTCAAATCCCGAGATCCCAAATCCCGATGCGATTGGGATATGGAATGTTTCCCGAGAGCGGCACTGTATGCTAATCAAAAATGAAAAAATAATGAATTTAAAAGATAAAATCATGAAGCAAAGCAAAGTAAATAAGATATTTTAAAACAACTCAGAGCTAATTTAATCTTTTGTTTGTTTAGATTTGGTTTTAAGTCACTAATAAAACACATCTCGAACATGAGGCAGTCCCACTTATTTTTGCATTTTTTAAAAATATTCAAATGATTTGAAAGATTAAGAGTGTTGTTTCCATGTGTCCACAAGTGTTTGCCAATGGTGGTTTTTCCTTCATGTTCTTTGATTCGTTGATGTAAGTGTCAGTTGGTGTAACCAACACAACCAGCCTAGTTTGTCTCTAGTGTATTTTAAGAATAATATGCATATTTAACTTTGTATACTTAATAGTTAATTTTATATTCAGTTTTATCTTGTCGAGCAGACATCAAAACATCAATTCCATATTTTTAGCATTAATTTTTAAAAACAAAAAAAAGTTTTCAGAATCATATTTGTAATAAAAATTTCCTACAGGACTATTTTGTTGAGTAACAAATTTACAAACCTGCTCAATTCTAACACATTTGAACAATATAAACAAACTAAGCACAGTGGTTTCATTAAGCGCTGTAAACACAACTTTGCCTGGCTACTTTTAACATTTTAGAGAACATATATAAGCGTTAGTGCTGCTACTATCTCATGCCTTGCTTTTTTCCTTCCTGGCTGTCATAGCCTGATGCACTCCTGATCAAATCCTTAATGAAACCCCTGCAAACATAGTAAATTTTTCTAGTTACCTACCCTGCTGCCAGGTAAGCCATCAGTTCCTCTGTCACCAACTGCACCCTAGACAAAACCATAAGAAAAACGATTGAAAGACCAAGTAAAAGATATGTTAGTTTAGGTGTTAAAAAGCACAATGTAAAATCATTAAGTTCATTTCTTAAGCGAGTTTCTGTATTTTTTAGTTTATGCAGAAAACCTTTTGGTAATTGTCAGAAATGGAATGAATAAAAGAAAGGAAGATCAGCAAGAAATGGGATTTCACTGTAAGTATTGCTAGGAGCTGACAATTCAAGTATTTTCATTAGCATTTTTATTTATTTAATTATATATTTATTTTATTTTTAGTAGTATTTAAATTTTAGCCTTTTATCAGCTCTGACAAAGAAATCACACTAAAAACAATTGCTATCTTCCTTCTCTACTTATGACAATGATCAACCATTTCAAACTACAGTTGAAAAAATCTTGTGTTTTATCTAGTCACAGTCACACTACAATTGACTCAACAAGAACCAGATCGTTAAGGCTACGAGGATTTAAGAGAGGAAAACAGCTGGAGAAGGGAGGCATATGTGGTTCTGTTGTGTTGGCAATGTATCAACAGTTTGTCAGCTACCACATGACTACCACTATAATTACTCTAGAGTGAGTGAAAAGTTGGTTCTGCTTACAGCGCTTCCGGTATTTCCAGCCAAACCAGGTGGTCCCTGTGGACCAACAGCTCCCTAAGATAGAAAATAAAAAATAATATACAAAATTAGACCAAATTTATAACCAAAAAATTGTACCTCAACTTATACACGAGCGAAAAAAAGGCCAACAAAATCATGATAAAAATCTATTAGCCGAAGCAAATTATGAAAGAAAAATACTTTTCAAAACACTAGCAGTATTGCACAACTAAAGTTCTGTATTTGCAGCAAAATAATAAAAATTATCAAAATCGTTTTTTTAAGGCAAATTAATAACTAACAACAGAAATTACTAACTGATAATGGTAAAATTATTAATTAAATAGTTGCAAATCTTAAACAAAATCTTCATAATAGAGGGTGGTAAAAGGGAATTTTTCATGACTTGTGATCAGCCCTTTTTTCCCCGTGAAATGTGAAATGGCAATTTTTTTCCTCGTGAACCATGATCTACATAGAAGCTGTGAAGCGCGATTTCGCAAAATTATTTCCCAAGAATTGAGAAATAAATGCTTAATTTGCCATGAACCGTGATTTTCATTATGTTTTTGTTATTTTCAACAACCATTACTACCTACTTTATTTTTTGTAAATTGTGAAAGGACCCTTTTATTTGCTGCAAAACGTGATCTAGACCCCACCGCCACCCTCATCAAAAGATGCAAAGTGCGAAAGATTCCATGAACCACCATAACTAAAGCAAACAGTATACAACGTTGTCCAAACAAAACTCTCCTTCAATTTGGCATTTTTTTTTCTTGAATAAGGAAGTTTACTTGCCAAAAATGATTGTATTTACAAGTAAAGTAAAATTAACAGCTGTGCAACACAGTGGCATGAATTATTCAGTGTGTTTTGTGTCACATGCTTGGATGAGGTTTTAAATTTCCAATTTTCTCTTTTAGTAAAACTATCATTGATCTGTCCGGGGAGTCAACTTATACACAAGCTTTCAAAAAATAGCATCATTTTTGGCTTGAAAAAAGGGGGTCGACTTATACACAAATCGACTTATACATGAGAAAACACGGTAAAATTACTCATTATCACAAGTATATAAAAAGATAATTTTATAATGTACTTAATGTATTACGTATTGACTATAATGAAGACCTGTAAACGATTTAATGTGAATTAGAAAAATTTCCAGATAATCATCATTCTAGAAATACAAGGCAATAGTTATTTAATTTCTGACATGTAGACCACATACTACTCATTTGAACAAAACCAAAACAACTCGGGGACTCTTCAGCATACTTTGATTGTGAAGTCATTGAATCATTTTTCAGGGTTGAGTATGTGATTATGTGAGTATAATTACTGATACAAAATTCAAATGCAATAAAAAAAGATGGTAGGTATAATAATAAATTATTCATTAATAAATGTGACCACCACATACAAAAGACGATTAGCCGTGTTTTATGTTGTCAAATACAAGTTTCATCTTTTACCAAAACACTTTGAGTATTATGTGTAGCATATTATATCATACCAACCCACAAAATTTTATTTTGTTTTGAATGTTCAGGAGACAATAATTGTCTTTGGTCTTATATTTATCAGTCTTAATTGTTTGTGTTCTCTGACCAACATGTGTCCATCCCTTTCTTTTTCTGTCTTTTTAAAAATACCACTGTAGTTTCTGGCCGATTACCCATGGGTAATATGTTAATTTTTCACTGATTATTTGTTGGTGTGGGTAACACACTAACTTTTTAAAAAAAATATCTTGGTAAGTATATTTTGTAATTATGGTACTGAGGGGAAAAAAATAGATTTGATAAGTGTCAATACACTATTCTTCTATTGCCTCGTATGTTCAAACAAGAAACAATGTCATAGTATAATATAAATATGTCTTTCCAGCATAAAAAGTTTAAAATTTAAAAATCAAGCTTTTGGACTATGCAATGATAATAAACTGTTTAGAACTATTATTTTTTAGTATAATTACACTTGTGACTATCGAAAATCCTGCGTTCTGATTGGTTGAAAATGACAGCTTGTCCTGTG
>JAOEHV020054600.1:0-16953 GCA_025447995.2 Isaurus tuberculatus
GAAAATCCCAAAGGATCTTATGTTCATCGTTCTCTAGTATTGGTTCCGGTGTGTGGTCATACCACCTTTCAGCCCTTATTATTATTATTATTATTATTATTATTATTATTATCATTTTTATTATTATTATTATTATTATTATTATTGTTATTATTATTATTATTATTATTATTACCTCTTTTTCCACTTCTTCTTTGATCTTCTCAAACTGTTCCTTTCCTTGATTAAACACTTTTATAGCTGTCCTCTGAATCTCATCTATGTATCTGTTAATAATGGGCCGCGCTTTATCTACGAAAGCTTTAACTTTTGTACTGTTAACATTGTCAAGTAGACCTTTGATGTCGGCGTTGTCGTAACTAACGATAGATGACATTTCTCCACCAACATCCCTCGCGATTCCTTTTATTTCTTTAAATACAGTTTCCTCCATCATTTTGAGACCTTTCATTGCGTATTCTTTGCCTTTGTTGAAATAGCCTGGATTTAGAGAAGAAAATATCAACTAACCAACCAATAGAAATTTAGCACTGCATAAAAGGGTAATGCAGTACAATACTCTACAATACGATGTAGTATGATATAAATAGATTCAATGCAAGGGAGGTGGTTGAGGAAGCAAAATGGAAGAAAATAAAAAATCTATCTCTAAATAGGAAAGAGGAAGTCGCTCGATCATCATGATACAAATGTAACGAAATGCACTCGGGAGTCAGGTTGGCGTAGTGGTCATTACTCGCGCCTCCCACCCTTACGAACCGGGTTCGACTCCCGGGCTCGGCATGTGGGCTGAGATTGTCGATCTAAATCTGACTCCGAGGGTTTTTCTCCGGGTACTCCAGTTTTCCTCCCTCAGCAAAATCGACTCCCAGCTGATTAAATCTGGCTGTGGTGCTGTGCTCCGAGGTCATGAATGGATCGTGCTCTAGGGTCGAACGCCTAACGGCAGAACATCTTCTTCTATCCGACCTCGTTGAGCTGCGTCCTCGGCAAATCAGCCTCTGGCTGCAAGAGAGGGCGATTAGCAAGCGACCCCTTTCCTTTCCTTTCAAGTGAAAAGACAGTATTCTAGTTGCTAAGTAAAAAATACAAGAATATTTAAACTTTCGGTAAAAAATTTTAATCTTTCCTGGTTAAGATTACGAGCAAACATTATTTTCATGTAAGCGTATTAATATTAGTAAAAACAGCCTTTATAACATTAACACAAGTTACTTTAAAACCCTCTATTAATCCTGAAAAATCCTTTGACGAGCCTAGTGGCCCATGGGGCCGGCGCTTATCTCCAGTTTCTGTAGTGTTAAGCGGATGAGAGTCATTGACTTCCCCTGGATGGGACACTAATCCATCACAGGTCAACTCCCAGCCGAAGCTGGTACTCATTTACCGACCTTGGATGGAAAGCTGAGTAAGCTTTGGCAGAAAAGAAGGTCACACAGATGTTCTAATTTCGGCAGGAATCGAACCTGTGGTTGGAAGGAAAAGATCTTACCAACTGCGCCAACCACGCCGCCATTATTAATCCTAAACATACTTCCAAAAAGTTTATAATTTAGCCGTAAAGTAAATATTTCATGAAGGTTTTACTTACTCATTGCAAGCTTGTAGTATTTTCCTTTTATTTGTGTCTCATAAAAGTTTTTGGCTCTGTCAATGTAGGGTTGGATCTGGAAAAGAAAGGCTTATTTTTTGTACATTCATCTGTACTATCTAACACTTAGTCAACGAGTTCGAGTTTTCTATGATTCAATATATCCATTCAACGAAGTGTGTAGCGCAAAATTGACTATTTGACTCATAAAAATCGAAAACGAGTTGTTTAATTGTTTTAGTGTAAGTCCACTCTCATACTATACCTTCAAAGAAATACGTAGTGAAATCATAAAATTTTTAGTAGTAAAATAATGTTTTCAATATTCACTGTTGCTCAATACTTAGTGAGTACGGGGGCCAATCAAAATGCAGGATTCGTGATAAAATGTGAGTGGATTTATACTACTTATATTTAGTTAGGCCTTATTTTAGTAAAAACAAACTCGGTGACCTTGAGTTCGGATTGATTAGATATCTTGGTCTATTGACATCACTCATCTACTTGAGGTTGATAATATTTTATAAGACTGGACGGCTAAATGGCAGCGGTAGATTCTCATTTCGCAACTGGTTTTGAAGCAGAAACATTGCAAATTCAAGTTAACGAAACAGTTTTTTTTATCACAGTCTTTTAGTCATAATTCTTTGTGTAAACTGTAAGTTCGTTGAAACGTTTTAAGGTTTGATTTAAGCACGAGATCGAGTTTCTATATTTTGTGCTCGCACAGATGGAAATGTACTTTGTGAAACAATAGAAACAAAACTGTAAAATTTGCTATTGAGGTCATCGAGTCTTTAAGTAAGTATATACTTAGACAACTATTCTCTTCACTTTGTATTTTCATCTCCACAATTGTATTAATTTTCTCCAACAATCAATTTCGACTTCAAAAAATAATTATTAAATATAGCAATCGGTAGCTTTAAATAGTAGTAGCGTTAAAATGGGTTTAAAAACCATTATTAAAAGGCATGAGAGTTTCAGTAATATATCCTAATTATGATTAGCCAGGCAACTGCAGCTCTATACTTTTACAACTGGACATTTCTTTTTCCTTTTTTGACCGAATAGCTCTGTGATATTTAAACGATTAAATCTCTCAGCCTCTTGAACAAATCTTTCGGCTCTTGAAGTCCTCGTGGTTAAATGAGGGGGGTACAGGGGGTTTCTCGTGACGCGTCATTGGGAATTTTTATTGCCCGTGAAGCGTAATTTTGGTAAATTATTCCTCGTGATCCGTGCTCAATGGATTAAACGTGACACGTGAATAAAACCAATTAAACACGCGTTATTCGTAATTGTGCACGTAGGGCTTTGTATTTCACTTAATTTGCAACACCTCCAAAGATTTCCAAACACTCTTAACTTAATCCTCTTCATCGAGTGTGGGACGTAAGGCGATAAACACTCTGAATACTGATAAAACAGATAATAAGCCCGTCAATAGATCACCTTTCGCTCTTTATTTAGAATATTTACCAATTGGAACTCCGAAGGTCTCCGAAGATCTCCGAAGTTAAGACGAATGAGTTTGATTGAGTGCGGTTTACTTATTTTCGTGATCCGGGAAAATAAAATTTTAATGTACGTGATCCGTGAATTGCTATTTTTATTTCGCGTTAACTGTGCCAGGGACCCCCCTGTACCCTCCTCTGAAATTGTGGCAGAGATGACTCCCCTCATTCCCTCTTTCCCCGTCCCCAAAGGCCAAAAGGTTTGAAGCATTTTGCTCAATTTCGACGACATTTAAATAATAAAAGATTTTAGAAAATACCCAATTCAAATGATTACTCACAAACTGCAAATGCAAGAATATCTATTCTATGTATATCTAGCCGAATGCTTTTTTCTCCACGATATCATAAGGAAGACGCCAAATAACCAGAACGAAAGAAAATAAAGATTTATTTAACACAAGTTCCCCTTTTTTGGTGATAGACAAACAAATTGCATGGAAATTCACCATAATGTTTAACATTACACCCTCCCTTCCTCATGAGATACTATAACGTGAGGCCCGCTATGGAGCCAGTGCTTGTCAAGGACAAGCTCGAGGAACCACACACTTCATTTTTTCCCCTTCTTCTGCAAGTTTTTTCCTATAATAATTACAAATCTGGATTTTTAGTTTAAAAAGTTAATTTATCGGTTACAAAAACAAACGAAAAAACGGACGTTTTATTTCTAACCTGGATTCTTATTATGTTAGTTTAAAAATTTTTAAAGTATATTTTATAGTTGTGTTTTGGTCGTTGCACAGAAGGTGTTCAATTACGAAGAGAAAATTATATCCTGGCGCACTTTTCTGTTCTCTTCAAATGTCAAGTTATCTGATTAAAGTTTTTTTTTGAAGGCGATGTCTAGAGAACTCGAAAATGCTAAAAACAGGTCATAGCCAAATTATCAACCGGCCGCCTTACCTTCTTGTAAAAGTCTTTTGCCTGCAAAAAAAGAAGAAAAATTCAGTGTTATTAGCATTATTTGAGACACAATAAAACTAAACAAAGAAAAACATGAACTTTACTTTGTTTCTTGGTATTCTGCAAAGCATTATGTTAACGTTCATCTCTTCAGTGCCAAAGAATATAACACTTATACAATCGTTTACAATTTTAGATAAAAATTAGCTGGATTCACTAGTGTATTGACCAACAGTTTCGATCAACTCAAAATGAAAAATATATACATGCTAGTGTCATTATCGAATGAGATAGTCCTTGCGGGGATTTCTAAACTCGTTAAAGCTGTATTTTACTAATAAGTTACCTTGTTTACTAAGTCAGTACCAGTCTTCTGAGCGTCACCCACGGCGCCCATTCCTTGTTTCTGGAGGTCTGTAGCGAGCCCCATGCCCTGATTCTGCAAGCCACTGACTGCTCCCATGCCTGTAAATTAAATTAGAGATGTTTAATTAATGATAAAATGTATAACAATGAAATTATATTAATATCACTCTACCAGTCGACTATTGAAAGTTCCGAATTCTGGTTGGCTTCTCTCCTTCGGGTCTACTTTTAATAGTCCCTAAATGGCTAAAAACGTGTGATATTCTTCCAGACAAGTTTATATTTGCTGAGTGTTTCTTAACTTTTTAAATCCATTTTGCTGACTAGCTGAGTGATACGAAAACAATGGACCGCTCGGATTCGAGAGATTCTGATGCGAAGTCCATTCGTAGTAAAGTAACATGTTACTCTGACAAAGGGCTCACGCTCGAAATGTCAGAATGATTAAATTTTACTTTTAGGCCATGCGGTGGTACCAATATCTCAAATCATTTTACCAAAAAACACATATTATTAACTTTGGTTAAAATCTGGTATAACAAACCTTGCCCCTGTAACTGGTTCACTAAACCCATTCCTTGTCCTTGAAATTGATTGGCTAGTCCTAATCCTTGACCTTGAAGCTGATTGGCTAGACCCAGACCCTGGCCTTGAAGTTGGTTAACCATCCCCATTCCCTGACCTTGCACCTGACCGAGCATTCCGGTACCCAAACCTTGTAAGTTACTCACGGCCCCTAGCCCCTGTCCTTGCAGCTGATTAAATGCACCGAGACCCTGTCCTTGCAACTGCGCAAGAAAATAATATTTAGCCATTGCTTGCGCTTAAAAAAAAATGGTTTATAAGTCCTCCACTGATCTTACTGAAGCATTTCCCGTAAGACCAGCATCCTCAAACATTTTAATTAAATGTAGTCACGTGATGTTTTAATTGGTTTCTATGGCAACTGTAGTTAAATGAACAACGTTACCTTTTACTGTCTTCGATTTTTCAACTTCGGTATCTATACTTGTTTTTGAAAATATTTATTAACCCTTCTGGTCTCTCGCTCAACACTGAACATTCTAACAGTTATAACACTTCTTTCTGAGAGTTAATTATAAAACTGCAAAACGTTTAGACAAAAAAAAATTCTGGCTTTTTGGCCATTTGTAGAGAAAGATTACCATTGTGAAGATAAACTATAAATTTGTGATGATGACATTAGCACTGAGTTTAACTTAAGCCAGAATTTGTTTTCGGCTTTTTTACAATTATTAAAGTGAAATACAAAACTATAAAGATAGTTTCATTACACGATGGAAATGAATAGTTCTCATGATTTGGGTTATTTAAATCAACAATACTCACTTCTCCAAGATACCTTGGATTAACTATGTTTTATTAGATAGTCACCTTCTTTGACCTTAGTATTGTTGTACTATATCTCGTTTAAATTGTTTGTGTACCTTGTTAAACGCTCCCATTCCTTGACCTTGTAAGCCACTCAACATGCCCTGACCTTGGCCAAGTAACGCTTGCCCTTTGCCTTGTGCACCACCTAAGAGCCCTTGACCTTGACCCAACAACCCTTGACCTTGACCTTGTAATCCACTTAGCATCCCTTGACCTTGTCCGAGTAATGCTTGTCCTTGGCCCTGTGCACCACCGAGGAGACCTTGACCTTGACCCAACAAACCTTGACCTTGGCCCTGTAAGCCACTCAGTATGCCTTGGCCTTGTCCAAGTAATGCTTGTCCTTGCCCTTGTGCACCACCAAGTAACCCTTGACCTTGACCTTGTAATCCACTAACCACCCCTTGCCCTTGGCCCTGAAGGCCCGAGGCAATACCTTGACCTTGTCCCAATAAAGCTTGGCCTTGACCTGCTATTGCTTGACCTTGACTCGAGGCATTACTGACGACCCCTTGACCTGCCCCAGCCAGTTGAGATCCTTGGCCTTTAACAAGTTGAAAGAAAGTTTGTTTCCTCGTTTTACTGCATTTTAGAAGCTTAAACAAAAGACTAGACTAAGCAAAAGAAACAAGATGTCTAGTAATCATTTGATTGCAAGAAAATTTATCAGAATGAAGCACTTATCATTAGTAAAAGAAACCACTATGTATTTGCGCAACGAAGACACAATGATGCAATCTGAAACCAAAAATACGCTTCGCCTAAAACATTTAGCTTAGCGGTAGTGCAGTGAACCTTTTTTGTTATCTCTTTAACTCTCGCACATATATTATACTTATTCAACATACTTTATAAGTGTTTTCATTTTTTAACAGAAAAATTTGTTCCAGGATTTGTTTTTATATTGGATATTTTATGACATGCGTAGTGCTCAACTCCACCGTAGAATGTGTCAATGACATATCGTCTACCCCATAAAATTTAAGGTTTTGTTTTAAATCAAAAAATTAAATTAAACAACTTGTTCATAGGTATCTTTGACTTTTCTGTTACTTTCACCTATTACATTCTGCCCTCCACAAGTCCAAAGGGTTATTGAAAAAAATATTTTAGAAAGTGCTTTACCTACAATAGACTATCTCAATCAAAGGAATCCTTGAGTTGCTTCAGGTAGGTTGTACGATTGGCAGTGTTAGCACTGCTTCTGATTTGTTTACAATTTTTTCTTTTGTTTACGCGTCTTCTTTGAACCAACTGCAATACCTCTTAACCTCAGTAAAAATCACTTCAAATATTTACTCTATTTAAAGACAAAACCTTTAATACTTAGTCTATTTATATCAATCCGAGAAATGTTTTTCTATCCATTATGCAATCCAGAAGACGCTAACAAACCAGAAGGCCGCAAACCAATATACGTTGTTACATTTTTTCCCCTTTTGTGTTTAAGACTGATATGGTCAATAAACACTTGTGTTGTAAATAGGACAATCACACGACGTTCGGAGGGCATCTAGTTTATTTGTGGCCCGAAAAGGGTGCAAATGATGCTACGAGGGTTACAAATAAACTATATGCTCGACAAACGTCATGTGATTATCATTATTATTATCAATACACAAGGCCAAATCGTACAAATTTATTTAATAAGCAAAAAATGTTTAACAGAGATGTTACATGAAACTATGGTAAGGAAATTTGTTGCTACATTGCGATCAGCTAAACACGACAAGAGCCAAATAAAATTCCTTTTGTTTAAAATAAAAGTCAAATACAATCTTGTTTTAAAAAGATCGGTTGGTAGTCATGTAAGTCCAAGTTTTGACTAGAAAATGCTGAAAATTTCGGGCTTCATCAATTTTAAAACAAAATCTCTAGACTTCAAACGTTCACCGCAGAAGTACAAAGTGACAAACAAAAATTCGCGCCAACTCTGGCATTGAAATGGTATCCTCAGGCTCTCATTGGCTGAGAGAAGTTCTTAGGGGTCTCTGCACCCAATCAGAATCAGGGCGGCAAATGCATTTACAGCCCGCTCACTTACCGTTTGGCCCGCAAAAAGGCGAGTTTTACAGAGGGCAGTTTGTCATTTGGCCACGCGTATTGATAATAATGAGCAATTATCTTTTATGCCATCCCCTCCCTTTCCATGAAAATAAAAAACTTGACTTCCTTTTTAGTGTAGGTTTGAACACCCCCTCCCCTTCCCCTCCCCCTCCCCTACCGTTAACATTTCTGGCTGTGGACCTGTATTTATTCCTCATACCTTTAATTCCTGTAGCAATCGCGTTTGTTTTGTTTGCCATCTGAGCCGCCAAACGTTTTCGTAGAGCTAACAACTGACTGTCTAACCTCTGTCGGTTAACAAACGCCAGCACAGCGTACGGGTTTGTGTTGACAAGCTTGGGATCTTTTTGGTAAAGAGAAAATTGGATGTTAGTAGTTTTATACCAAGCCGTTGTTCAAATTCACATCAGAGTGCAAACAAACCGTTTAGCCAGTGACGTAGCCAAGGCAACTTCCAAGTTTTGTCAAAATCTGACCAAAGGATACATATCTTACAAAGAGAGGGGAGTGTTTTACTCTTGCTAATCAATCTTTTGTCTAGATTTTTAGTGATATACTGTAAAAAGTGTAGGCAAGGAACCTTGAATGGGCCAATCACCCATCCCCAGAAAACAAGCGGATTTCAGAAAACCCAGTCGTTAGGAACTATTGGATTAGAAACGACCAGTGCTACCTGCGATATTCCGGAAGATCTTTATTGCTTATCTACGGTGGGAAAATAAGCGCAACATGACAAGTACTAGTGAAAACCCTGTGGAAGCGAGAGCTTCGATGACAGGAGGCAAAGGCGTTTCTACGAAAACGTGTCCACTCAGAGCATGTCAAAGTAGGGAACAGTGGAAAGGGAGATGAAGGTGTTGTTCGGCTGGAAGGGTTTGAGGGAGACAATACAGGTAGCTCAGGATAGAGCGAAGTAGAAGTCAACGTGTTGGGCCACAATCTTCACACTAGAGGAGAAATGAGCGGTAACGGTATTGTCAAATGAAGAAACTTTGTGTAGGTTATTATTTTTCTCTGCCTAGAAATATGTCGGCAATGCCTGTGGTAATTCTAAAGAAATCAAATTCTTAAGAATATCTGACATATGTAATAATTATCAGGAATATCGGAAAGGGTTGACAAAAAATTATATTGTGTCTCATACTCGATCTTAAATCCCTGTTTAACAAACAACTATCATCTTCATAATAATAACGATAACCATAACGTGCAGAATTGAACACCGACCGCTTGGAGGAGGTAAACAAGTCCCGGGATACTTGGCGCCACTACTTAAAAAAAACATAAACAGGGCCAAATCGAAATGGAGAGATCAACTGGAGATGAAACGTGCTGCCTCCCAGACACGAGCGCACAGCGTTTGAACGCAAACTATCTGCCTTCATCTTCGCAATATGCACTAAAGACTGTCACTCCATGATTGTCCTACATAGCCACTCCAGGCGCTGCTCCAACTTTTGAATCGTTTCACCATCGCCTCTTTGGAAGAGGATGCCGAGAGAGATAACGATAATGGTGAAGATAACAATAACAATAACGATAATAATAATAAAAATAATAATAACAATAATAACAATATTAAGCGTTTACCCATTCCATAGATTGCTACTTCACAAAGCGAAAGACTCTTATTTTCCCCGGGAAGAATAATATTGACGTATCTCCCGGTGTTATTGCACACAATTGTTTTAATCTCCCCAGGCTCCACAGAGTGCTTGTCTCCGCATTTCGGATTTATGTTGCCTTTCTGTTCCAAACTGTTACCAATGCGAATCTCAAAATCCTTGAGTTCCCTTCCAACAGCCTCGGCACGATTTGATATATAGATTTCTTTTACAGCTGACTCTAATCCAAGATCGAGCCTCCACCAGGGGCTATTCTCGAGATTTGTGGTGGTACAGGTACCTACACATAAGTAATGAAAATACAAAACAATTAGGTATTAGGTATTAGGTATTAGGTATTAGGTATTAGGTATTAGGTATTAGGTATTAAGTATTAGGTATTAGGTATTAGGTATTAGGTATTAGGTTTAGGTATTAGGTATTATGTGTTAGGTACTAGGAAGTAGCGTGGCTCAGTTGTTTGAGGCATTTGATTTGAATTAAGATAACTGGGATTTAAATCCTGCTCTGGCCATTGAATGCATTTTTTCTTTGTTAAAATTCTCTTCCAGTTAAAAATCCCGTCTGGTAGGAAAAACGCAAAACGTAGTAAAAATTACCCAGGGATTACCAACAATAAATTGCTTCAGAACGTAGATCTGGATTTGAAACCGAGCCTCCTGCATAATAGTCAAGAACTCCTAATCACTGATATACACTGCCTTCTGCTAAGCCTTAAATATCTTAAGTGTTTTATTCTTGCACACTAAATAAGGAGATTTCCAACTTGATATATCTAATGCTAGGGTTGTCAAATATTCAAGTCAATGAAATTTTGTAAACATCTTCCGTTTTAGGAACGCAGATATAATTTTCATAAAAGAATTGTTCAGATTGTACTTTTCATTTGAACTTTTAGTTTGAATGTCACTTGTCATTACCGTTATCAACTTGGGAGCGAAAATTTCCGTCCAGTGCTCTGCTGGCTTTGGCTCCGTCTTTTGTACTTGATTGAGTGGCAGTTGTATTGATAGCCAGATTTGCTGCGTATTTCAACACATTTTGATTAGTTTAAACACAAGGACATATTAGTTTATAGTTCATAGTTTCCCCTATGTGAAGGAATCCAAGACGATGTCAGATTCCATATCCAAGGTCTCCTACAGAAATAGAACAGCTCTTCTAAACACGCGTCTATTTTATTTATTAGAAAGTAAGAAAAATTAAGACTTTAGGCTCGAACACTAAGTAAATCACAAAGTTTAGTCTTAAGGTTTCTCAGGATTTTCTTAACTATTCTTAATCTAACCCCGTTTTCCTTAAAAATGGTTCTTTGTAAAAAGTAAAAAAAAAATAATAGACATTGTTTCGTGGAAGCAGGGAGCCATAAAAAATGAAAATCTAAATACAAAGAGGTGAAAATGACAGTTAATTTTTTACTAATATCCCTTGCTTTATCAGTTTTTTGTAGAAGTTTGTTTATTTGTTCATTTTCCATATTAACATATACCTGTATCTTTGCAATTATTGAAAACATTCTTTAAGTTATGCACAACAGCCTTAATAGTGTGTTTTAGGAACAATAAAAAAGCAGTGCTAGTTTGGTAAACAATTCCTATAAATAAACATTTTTGTTTTCTTAATGCTGTTTTACGAAGGCAAAAGGCAAGACAACAAACCTAGACACCAAGGTTTTGGGTACTGGAATTCTTTATCCCAATCAAATGCTATGGTTTATCCCTACTTTCTACTTGTATAAGTTTCTCCGCGGAAATGCGAAGTTTCTTTGCTAAAAGTATAGAAAAGTTTTCATTTTCCGTTCGTTTTTATTTCTTTGAAAACGTATTGTATCTGCAGTGAAAACTGATGAATTTTTTTTTTCATGAAGGCTGTGGTAGAGCATTTAATGTTGTCTATCTACTATAAAGACGAATATGTTGTTTGCATTGTGGTTTGAGATTTTCCATGAAGTCCTACTTTTTCTATGGGAATTCTAATAAAACACTTAAGACAGATAAAATTTTATGGATATCGGTTTTTAGCAGGCGGTAAGCACTGGGATTCAGGATTGAAACTTGATTGTTAGCGAAGTCAGGTTGGCGTAGCGGTAATCACTCGTGCTTCTCTACGACCCGGGTTCGACTCCAGGGCTCCGCACGTGAGCTAAGATCTCAGTCTGACCTCGAGGGTTTTTCTCCGGGTACTCCGGTTTTCCTCCCTCAGCAAGGATCGAGTCCTTGCAGGAGTTGCAACCTTTGTAAGGGACCCCGTGTCCTATTGTTGTTTCTCCCTAGTGTTGCTATCTAGAATCTTCATATATATGCTTTCGGTCCGACTTCGTTGAGCTGTTAGCATAGAATAGACACCAAATGGAACGCTAATGAAGTTATTATTATTATTATTATCATCATTATTTATAAATAAACAAAATAAATAAAATAGATAAATTACATTGATAGAATGTGCATCCAAAGAGCTCAACGCGCAAGCACATTAGGTATCCACGGTAAGACTGGGGTAGAAACTTGACGTAACGTGCAATGATACGATGTTTCCAGCTGTTAGTTACTTGAGTTGTTGCATCTTTATTGCCTTGGAAAACCTAAAGAAAAATTTTAAACATAAATTTATCATTTCTGCTCCAGTACACATCATTGTTAGTAATTATATAGCTGACACTCTCAGTTGATTACCAGTCTCAACATTAAGATATCAAAAACAGAACGGTGCGGAACTGCTGGGTACGAAAACCCTCCAGAATCCGTAATGGGAAACGTATTCCACGAACCATAGAGAATCGCAATTTTGTGGGTTTTACAAAACAGCTATTCAGCAATCTATAGACCACGCATCCTAACCTGTTTTAATAAGGTAATTGCCTCTAGCTCTGCTTTCCAGCTTAAAAATAATATTTATAAAAATCTGAAACAGTAGCCGTAGTTCGCTTTAGCAAGAATGAAACAACACGTACTATGCACGCTCTTATAACAATAGCTACCCACAATACCTTTCCTTCAAATGGAGCCCAGACCCTATTGGGTCCTTGCGGCAGAAAAATTATTTTCTGTCTAATTCGCTCACTAACTTCAGTTAACCACCAGAAACTACATTTTGTTATGGTTCACCACAAAACATGGTGCATCAAAATTTTATTCAGGTCAAAACAACATTGGAGCTCAAGCAAATTTCTAGTTTTCATATTGTTTTTGTTTTTTTTAGTAAATATAGAGAAATATTAACATGTGTTTGTAATATTGAATAGAAAATATTTAAAACATAGCCATTAACGTAAAAAATACCTCCTCTTTGCCTTCGTCAGCTTTGAATTCTCGCCAAATCTTACCATCGGAACTGTACCTAACTCGGTATTCTTTAACCCAAGATTTTGAATCTTTCGAGCCTTGAGTTGCGAAACCACTTATGACCTTTAATTCGCCTGCAATAGGATACTCAGTTAATACGGTTGATTTTACTTTGTGAATAATGGCCTAAATGTTTTTCTTTCTTCTCGCAAGTGGTTATTAATAATTGCCAACTTCCACTTTGTTATGCCAAACCTTTCACGAAAAAATGTGATAGCAGGAGGGAAATAGCTTCCACAGCTTCAAACCAATTTTTAAAGATTATGTTTTGAGCTTCCGTTGGTTTTGTGGGTGAGTGAAGTGGGAATGGGGGATGGGGGAGGGGGGGAGAGGTCATGTGGCTAAATTGGTATGTGCCCTATCTAAGTTTATTTGATCTGGAATAGAGTGTATGTATGTCTGAAAAAGTATGTAGCTTTTAAGAAACACTTTGGGTACAAGAGCTTTTTCGAAGCCGCTATCTTGCAAAAACTGGTCAAAGCTGATACAGCCTGTGTGTGAAGAAACTGAGTCATTATTGACGTCTGGATTAGAATAGAGAACATTGTTATAGTGTTTTAGTTTAATGTTTCTCCCTTCCCCCGGGGGGTTGGTTATAGTTTGTTCATCGATTAATCCGAAGCTTCTCTAACCGTGGACTTCGTCTTATGACTGTTTAGGTTGGATTTTCTTTTTGTTTTTAAGGCTTTTGACCGTGCATTGCTATTATCGTTTGTATTCTGTGAAATTTAATCTTGTGTTAGGCTAGTCTTTAGAGAGCTGCATGTTGTTAAGGTACAAACAATTTTCACAGTTACTAATGTATAGTTTGATTAACAAAATGCGTCTTGTGATTTCTGCGATACCGGTGCAGCACTTTCATCAACCAAATTATGAAGATATGTCCGCTGGAATTAGTTCAATTTTATTGGGTCCATCGATGACTCTTAGTAGATACACAACCGAACAACAGTGGATGTGTAGGTAGTGGCTGATATTCGGATAACAATTTTAAAAGTTAACATGAAAGTCAAACAAGGAATATAATTGTGTTGGCTGAATATCAAAACTTCTTATTTCCAAAGTTGATTTGTTTCATTGAACTCTTTACTTTAACATTTTTGCTAATCCCAACCTGAAATCAAAAGCCGTAACGTACCAAGATCAACTTGTAAATACTGCTGTCCCCTTGCTCCTTTCTTGGCACACCACGAGCCTTTAGGATTCCCCAGTCTCCCCTGGTAAGGTTTAAATATGCTTCTTGGATAGTACGAGGAAGCTGTAATCTGATCATTTTTGATTATTTGATCGCTTGCCACCCCAAGCTGGTAAATACAAACTAGGAAAAACAACAACAAAAACCAATAGTTAGGTTAGTTATGTGACATAATTATAAGTTCACAAAAAACACTTGTTTTCACAGAAAGAATATTGGGTTGCATAGAACGAATGTTGGTTGACATACAATGAATATTCGCTGGCATGGATCGAATGCTAGTTTACACCGAACGAAAGATTTTAAACACAAATCAAACGTTCGTGACTGCAATCAAAACTTTGTTTTGATTTTAAATTTGCTTAAAACAAAGGCCGTTTACAGAAAACGCAGCTGCATTCGAAAAAAAACGCGTTCGGGGCAAACACGGGTGTTTAGGGTAAACGCAAGCTCGCGTTTGAACGCGTTCGACAAACGTGTTCGAACACACTTTTTAGCGAACGCGTTATAACGCGTCTGCGTTTCCTATGCATTTATACAGGTTTTCGCATGAACAGTCAGGTCGTTTCTTTGATTCTTGCTGTTTTTTTTAACATTTTAGTTTTTGTCATTCATTACTTGTGTGATAATTGTTAACTTATCGACCGATTCAGTCCTCTTACTTGGGTATCTCACTCCTGTTCCTCCAAGGCCTGGTTCCTTAGGAGGAAATTTGGACGAGCCTTTGTCTGCCTTTGCTACGGCGTCAGCTCTTCTCACTGAAAGACCAAAAGTTTAATAGTTTAGAATCTTAATGAAATTCCATAGTAAATAAAAGTGTTGATTAGTATCCATGTTTTTAATGAAAAGAACGTATATCATGAAGAAAAGGGATTTTAATCACTGAAATTTAAATTTTGGAAATGTTGTTTCCTGATTGCTTTAATGCTTTAATGCTTAATGTTAATGAATAATTATGTCTTCATCCAAAAAACGTTTCAAAACCCACATTCCTGAACACTATTAAATTTCCAATTCAAAGAATTTGGACCTGTAAGGGGATTCTTGAAGCTATCCATAGAATCCGTAACTTTTTCAAGAAAATCTAGAATCCAGACATGTAAGTGGTTCTGGAATCCTGGAAAAGGAAGAAGGAATCCAGTCAATTTAGTCCAGAATCCAACTGATTTAATCGGAAACTTGTCAGGAAGACTTGAATTCACTCTAGAAAATTCGGACTCTGTTTAAGAGAATCCAGAACTCGGAAGTGAAACCTGAAATCCTTTTAAGGAAATCGGAAATCACGTCATAGGAATCCAGACTCAAGACAATCAAGGGAATCTGAAATCCAGTGAAGGATATGCGGAATCCATTCAAGGAAACTCAAAGTTCCTATATGAGCAATAATCGATCTGCAAAAGAGATCCAAAATCTAAGACTCAATCCAGGTTAATCCTTAGAAATGGCTCTAATGTTTTTGTTTGTTATTACACAATATGCATGCTCTATTCAATTGATCTCTGACTACGAATTTTTATCTCTGAGTTGTTCTATAGACTGTTCTTGAAATTAATTTACCTGCTGTACATATCTATTGTAATGTAATTGATCCAAAAACTAACTTATCTATTGTTGTATTTTAGAAACCTTATGTATGTAGATATATGTATTCTTTTTCTGTAATTAGTGACAAGTAAAAACAATAAAAATCTTAATCTGAAATCTGTAGTTTAATTAAGAAGAGTGAGATCTATATGGTCTATAGGTCTATATGGTTTTAGTTTTGTTACATAGAATTGCTGGTATAACTTTAAATTGCAATTTTATGTCTTTATTTAGGTAACTTATCCCTAATTAACCAGTTCTCTTGGGTACAAAACTTACCAGGGTTAACGAAATAACGCGTAACAAAATCGGTTCAAGATTGCTTGGTCCTTAGTCAGAATAACTTATAATTGCAAGCTTTTCAAAAAGTTTTTCTTTTTTGCACCAGATTTAAAAGTGTTCTATGCATGTTCTTTGCCAAAAATTTCTTTTAGAAGTCCTTTTTAATACATAAGTTATTGATGGTACCAAGTAAATTTTGCAGGTTTAAAACTTTTTACTAAATCCAAAAACTTATTTATTTTTTCAAACTTTTTTGAACAAAGATTGCTTTAAAGAGTGTTTTTTTGAAATTTGGTTTATGTCGTTGCAGTAAAGCTTTGGCATGTTCAATACGTGAAACTGTGTTTTTACTTTTTTGTTGTTCCATAACTAGACAAATCTCTGAATATATTAAACTGTAAAACTTAATAACATAAATCCATTTTCTACCATAAAACTGCACAAACAAAATGAATGAAAACACAATTTGGATAACAAGGAGAGTTTTTGATGTGTTGCTTAACACACTAAAATTTATGTTTAAAAAAAGAAAATAGAAATGTTTGCATATGCTACAAAATTGCAGTTTTAACTCTCCTCTTAAAATCACTAACATTATCGATATGTTTTCTAAAGTTGAAGCAAGCTATACATTTAATTTCCTACCTCGTTTTAACAGTATTTTCCTCCTGTTTTTTATTGGCAAAGGTATCGACACTGAAAAGAGCGTCATTACAAATAATATTATAAAAGCATCCCTCATTTTTATACCGAAGACAGTAGAATGAACTGTCCTGCAAATGGCTTCCGTTCTGCAAGATTTGAACTTCAAGCGATGCATGCAGTAGCGACCTGGGCGTAAATTTCAGATTTTTCATTTGTTTATGCGGGTGGAATAATAAATTATTTACCGTTTCATTCAAAAGAAGACTCGTACCCTAATTTATCTACAACCTGTTTTGCTTGTGGTATAAAGTTGAAAAACAAACTTTGCGAGAAAAATTTTTTGAAAAAAATGCTGCTGATGCTCTTTTCAACGGTTACGAACGCAATCAGGATAACTGCTTCAAATGAGTATAATAAGAAAAATTATATACGTCCTGTT
>JAOEHV020054711.1:0-16949 GCA_025447995.2 Isaurus tuberculatus
TAATTGTCAAACCAGTTGGCCCTTTACAAAGGGTGGTGAATTTGTTCCGGGATCAGCGAGGACAAATCCATTTAGTATAGTCCAGGTTGGGGATTTAAACCAGGGTCAATCGCATACAAATTCAAGAAAATCTAACCGAATTCGAGTTTAAGATGCATAAAATTTCAAGGAAGCCTCGAGTATATGAAACCGTAGATTTCAAGAAAGCCTCGAATATATGATGCCTCATATTCCAAGAAAACCTCGAGTAAATAATGACTTATTATGTTAAAAGTTGTATTTAAAGAAAACCTTGGCTATTACACCTTAAATTCCTAAAAAAGGCCTAAAGTATGAATACTAATAATCTAGGAAAACCTAAAATTTTGACGTCACCTGGTATACCGCTCGTGCCAAGGCTATCCTTGCCTTCTGGCCGCCGCTCAACGTTACACCATTTTCTCCAACTTCAGTCTCATCTCCTGCTGGTAAAATCTGTAGGTCCTAAAAAATCATATTAGTGATGGAAAATGATTAAAACAAAAAAGAGCCACATTTCTGCATTGCCTAGCTTCTAAAAATGTTCCTGATAAAAGCAAAATATCTTGTAATCCCGACCCGAAGGCAGTCGGTGCAAGGATTGCGCATACATCCCCTGACAGGCAAAAGTGATTACAGCAGTCTGCCCAATTGAAACGAAGTTAAAAAAGCATTTTAGAAAGTACTTCATTCCTCAGAAAAAAAAGTCATTAATCAATTCAAATGTTACCTCTTTCTTCTAAAAACAAAATACTAGAATATCTAATCTTTATATTTCTATCAGAATGATGTGTTTCAATCACGATTCAATTTGGAAGACGCCTGCCAAATGAACGAACGAAAAATATTCAATATCTGTTATCAAATATTTTTGTCTTTTGTGTTTGTAATTGATGAATATTTTGTGTGGTAAACAACCATGGTCTTTACATAACACCCTCCTATTCCCTTGAAATGTTTTGATATGATGTCTGCTGTGGTGTCGGCTTTCCTTCCCCACCAAATTTAAATTCCGAGCTAAGGGATAGTTACCACTATTTTGTATTTTCATGCTACTGTCTTTCTGCCTAATCCTTAAAGGATATGCAACTTCTTCTTCTGTTTCCACACAGAAAAATAATTTGAAGTCTAGTCTTTATACGACGAAACAAACAAAAAGACTGAAATGTCAGTGTCCCATGTTTACCTGCTCTAAGGCACAAGCCCAAATGACGGCACTGTATTTATCTACATCAAACTGTTTCCCAAATAATATATTTTCTTTTACAGTGGCATGTTGAATCCATGGCTCCTAGAAAGAAAAAAGAGATATTTAAAAAAAAAAAAGATTAGATCTGGGGATTGTGGCTATGAAGTGAAACGGTACAATTTTTCTATGGATGATTTTAGGTTTAATTCAGTGTTTTATATTGAGTATGTTTTTTGTTGTTCTTCTTCTTGCTCTAAATAAATTTCTGTAAAGGAAATTGAGCGTCAAACAAACATAAACAGACAGAGAATTCAAGGTTAAAGTACTTGAAGGAAACAACTTTAAAGAAAATTCTTTCCTCAATTTCACTGCTTGCATTCCTTTTATAATTTCAATCGAATACCCTAAAATATTTAAACTATTTCATAACATATAGGCAGTTTGCACTAAATTTAAATTTCGACTGTCTTATCTTCAAAATTAGTATCATCCAAATGCATTCTCAAACTAGTTACAAATTTGATATCACCCATTACGAATGGCAACGTTATTGGTGCAGTTAGAAATATAACTACCTTTCAAGCCGACAAGATCCATGATTTAATTAACGGCTCAGCTAAGATTTTGATATCTATGTGATCATCTTTTCCACCGAAGCTAACTAAGCTTTCCATCCTTATCAGGTCTGTTAATAGAGTGCCAGCTTCTGCTGTAAGCTAATCTGCGATGGATTAGCGTCCCTTCAAGGGAGAATGAAAGACTCTCATACGCCTAACACTATACTAATAGCTGGAAATAAGCATTACT
Organism: Isaurus tuberculatus; assembly: GCA_025447995.2. Lineage (NCBI taxonomy): Eukaryota > Metazoa > Cnidaria > Anthozoa > Zoantharia > Zoanthidae > Isaurus > Isaurus tuberculatus. The sequence goes on from JAOEHV020054711.1 coordinate 2,015, forward strand.
ATAAGCTTACGCTCGAACTCTATAAACCGATCTCGCAAAGATGGAAACCCGAGTCAGTTTTGATGGAAATGAAAGCCACAAAAGTGTATAAATCTCAGCAAAGCCGGGCATTGAAGTTCTTTAGTGTAAAAACTCGCCTGGACAAAAATCGGTGTTTCTCACCTGAGAAACGAACCCAAATCCGTTGTCCAATTTTGCAACGTAGACCTAAAGAATGAACAAAGAAGTCACGACCGTAAAACCTGAGCATCTAGTTATTAATAAACGTACGGTTCCTTGAGCTATTTTGGGAGCCAATTCAACATTTTAGTAGATGAGTGAGAGAACATTTGAAAACGGATAGGGCCTCTCTAGTTTTCAAGCAAAAAACGTAAAGGAAGGGGTACTACGAAGAATGATTCGATATAAGTGACAAAGTGTCAACAGGTGATGATTTCAAAATCAAGGAAGCACTGCTCATCCTTTGGGAGAAAACCACGCTTAATACAGAAGTTAAACACCATTTTAATAAAAACCCGAGTATTGATTTTTAAAATGAACGTTTCACCTGTTAACAGTATTTATTGTTATCGTTGTGTTTTAATTCAGATACTGGCAATTCTTACTTAGTAAGGCAGAAGTCTGCCGAAACACGTTTGTTGATCTAAATAGATTTCATTTAAAAGGCTACAAGTAAAATTTTACCTCTCCGTTGAGTTTATTCAGTTCAGCTGTGATAGCCGAAAGAAGAGAACTTTTGCCAGCTCCGACTTTTCCCATCACGCCGACAAATTTACCCTTCAAAGAAACAGATAATGCACGGAGAACTTTGATAGCGATAAAGGTGTTGGTAAAGTTGGTAACTCAGAACATATTTTAATAATGCTAAAGTACATCCAAAGTTTTTCCTAACTAAAGTGCAGATCGTTACACTCCAAAATAGTTTTTAAGCAAATCAAATTTTTTCATCTACAATAAAACTATAACATGATACGCCGTGAGAAAAGAAAGAAATATACTGACGATTTGGCGGTTAGTCCTTCAACTCAACAAAATTGTGAGGCGCCAACAAAAGGGAAAGGTTTATATGCGAAGTGGTGTGTTGGCTAACAACTAAAAACGTGGGAGCACAACGACGACGACGATGATGATGACGACGATTATGATGATGATGATGATGGTGATGATGATTACGATGATGATTATGATCACGATGACGATGATGATGATGATTACGATGACGATTACGATGATGATGGTGATGATGATGACGATGATGATTATGATCACGTTGACGATGATGATGATGATGATCACGGTAACGATGATGATGATGACGATGATGGCGATGATTATGTTGATGCGATGGCTGGTGGTTGTGATAACGATGCGAAAATGCTTTAAAAGAGAAAAGGTATAGTTTCAAATGGTGTTGCCTTGTTTTTCTTAACCAAATGTAAAGTAAGATATCCAGAGGCGAACCCAAGGGTACAAATTATTCCTTTTCGTGAAAAATGGCTATCACACAGCCACATAAAAAAATTGAAAAAATCACCAATACCTTTTGAACGGAAAGCTGTACACGTGACAATCCGCGAAAGGCTGTCTCTTGTTCATCGTTGTTAAACCAACTGAAGCTTCCGTTTGTTACGCCTATCACTTCTTCGCCATCTTAGAGAAGGTAAATATTTAATAAATGTATTAAATAATATACTTATTTCATATAGTACGTTGAATCTATTAGACTTTTATAGTAGTAAATATAATATATCTCCCCTAAAACTTCTGTACAAATTTACGTATTACCATATTAATTCCACGTGCCTTCAATAAAGATGCAGCGAAAAACACACGACGATGAAGGAGATAGCGATGTCAATGCGATGAAAAATATAACAACGAGCTAAAATGGTAAAAATTATCATGGTGGTTATGATGATGACGGTGATGATGATGATGATGATGATAACGATGATGATGATGATGATGATAACGATGATGAGATAATGATGTATTACTGACGATGAAAAGGATGATGACAACAGTGAATGTTCAGTGAAGCTAAAGAAGATGATGTTGACGATAACAATAAGAATGTTGCTGTAGCTGGCGGTGTCGATGATAAACATGATGATTGTGGCGATGATGATGATGACCTTGGCGTTTATGTAAGAGATGGTGATTCCAACGAAGAAGACGATGATGTCGTTGATGATGGTAATGATGGTGATAAAGAGAATGATAAAGAGAATAATATTAAGTAGGAGATGAAATAATAAATTTATAATTCATATTAGTGGCGTCAACGCAGATCTTAGGTCAGTTGTGTGCTTGTTACTTCTCACCTTGTGTTCCTTCTTCTCGTGTCGATAACGAGGCTTTGACGTAGTATCCAGCTAGGTTCAGGTCCTTTAGTGAAAGAAAGGTCTGGATTCTTTTAAGAGAAACCCAAGCTTCCATCAAGCCATTGAGAACCCAAGGAAAAGCATTGAGCGGAGCTATTAACATATTGAACAGAGCAACGCTGGTGAACACCTAAAAACGACAGAATAAACCACAGGTAATTCCTTTAAATTCCACAACGTTCCGTAACAAAGATTTCGATTGAACGACCTCATGCCTCTCAAATTCGTTAAGCCTAAATTGTAAATCTAACAAACTTTCGATGCAATGCCTTGAAACATACTGCGCAGTTTTAAGTCTATTTCTTTTCATAGAGGCTCATATTAAAAGAATAAACAAAGAGTTAATAGGTAGAAGCCTTCGAGAAGTTTCCAAGTACACATATCATCAGTGCTCGTACCATATTCACTTTTTTAATTTCCGAAACATTTTCAAGCATTTTCAACGCTCCTTATTCAAAATTACAAATCTTTCGAAAACGGTTTGGCTTTTTTTTTCAATTCTAGTTGCATTCATTGGATGAAAACCGAAAAATAATACGTTGGTCCTTGGTAGCTCATTTTCAGTTTTCAAAAGTTTCCATGACTTTCCAAAATCTATACAAGTCCTATCTAATAAAAATTTGAAAATTATTACAAACCTTTGCTGCAGTGAGCTGGTTCCCAAGAAGAACGTAAGTTGTGAATGTCAGAATTGATATCAATACTGGAGTAGTGGCCCAGAAAAACACGCACCACGCATCTAAATATTTCCTGCCTTTGAGACTTTTAAGCTCCGCTGTTCTAAAACATAAAATAATATTTAGTGGTGAGGAATTTTTAAATCTATTTCTGGAAAAACGTAAACGAGCCTTGTAAAGTTATAAACCTTTAGAGGTATCCGGATAAAGTCTAGCCAGCTAAATCCTTTTACGAGCCAAGTGGACCATGAGGCCGGGGCTTATCTCCGGTTTCTGTAGTGTTAAGCGGATAAGAGTCTTTGACTCCCCCTAGAAGGGACACTAATTCATAGCAGCTTTTTACTTCTAAATATAGTGTATGTTAAACATTTGGGAAATCATTTCAATATCCACTTTCTTTAGTATTTATGCAGATGAATAAGTAAGATAAACAGTAGTTGATATTTCATTCATTTAACTTTTTATGATGGATTTTGCATTTTAATCTGCTTAGTGAAAGGTTTAAAATTTTGAGTTCAAGACTTGACTAGAGAAGACATTTCAAGGGCACAAAGAGATCAAAATTTATGTTCTGTAATACAGGTAGTTTTCAAAAAGATTACAATGTTCTTTAAAAACCCCAAAAATGCTTGATTGAAAAACAATAAATGAACGAAATCTTCTGAAAAAGCTAAATCCTTTTCCGAGCCTAGTGGCCCATGGAGCCGACGCTTATCTGCGGTTTCCGTGGTGTTAAACGGATGAGAGTCCTTGACTCCCCCTGGACGGGACACAAATCCATCGCAGGTTAGCTCCCAGCCAAAGCTGGAACTGATTTACTGACCTCATAAGGACGGAAAGCTGAATAAGCTTTGGCGGAAAAGAAGGTCATTACAAATGTTCAATTTTGGCAGAGCCGGGGTTTGAACCTGGGACCTTGCGGCTGGAAGCCATAGATCCTACCAACAGCGGCAACCACGCCGCTGGACAAAAAGAGGTAGAAATTACAAAGAGCCAACCTAAAAACTGAGGAGCCCAAAAAATTATTATCTTTGGTTTAGCGGTCTAAAGTACAAAAGCAAACACGGCACAGCATTGAAAGGGACGTTTGGCTACACAATACAAATTCCTTGTCGACAAATGGATGTGAAAAGGATTTCAATAATATACGTTTTTATGTGTTTTTTTTTTTGAGGAAAGATTAGTACACTATAAACAAATCATAGAATAACACAACTTGTGCGTTTATCTTTCCAAGATACTCATCCGAAAAAATTTGTGTTTTGCCCTGAGCAGGACTCGAACCCACGTCTCCCAGTTTTCAAGTCAGGCGTGCTAACCACTACACCATCAGGGACAACCACGCTGGCAATGGAGCAGATTACTGAGGTGTTAGAGGCTATTGGCGTGAAGAGCTCAAGGAAAGGATTTCGTTCTAAAAAATCGTTTTACCCACTAATCTGTATGAAACACTTCATTTATACAGTCATTAGCCAATGCTGAAACGTTTTTATCAATTCAAGAATTAGTATCTTGAAACAACAGCTTCCTATTCTACTGACGACAATAATTAAACATTATCATCTAAGAGTTGATTAAATCGTGTGTCAGACTTTCATTCTTCTGCTGAAGTTAAATGAAAAGAAATAACTAGAAAACTGTAAAAAAGCACATGAGTTTGAGTTCATAGCTAGAAAGATGTACAAACCTTAACTCTGTGATTTTTTCTTTGAAATTCCTCTCCCAAGCATAAAACTTGATCACTCTTATTCCAAAGAGTATTTCATTCATCATCTTGGTGAACAATGAAGAAATGAAGAGAAATTGTCAGATAATCAGGTACTTTGGAATTTAATTGATACACAGTCTTAATGGCACTAAGCTGTGACATGTTGTACTCTACTAGTCAATCATATACCGTATTTCCTCGAATAAACGCCGCGGCGTTTAATAAATTTTTCATGAGTTGGGTGAGGCGTTTATTCGAGGGCAGCGTTTATTCGAGGGTGGGGGTTTACTTAAAATGCTGTTTATTTTTGTTAATCATACAGTTCTTTGTCTGGCTGTAACGATAAAGTTTTACAATTTTAAAACTACAACTTGTTGCGCTTGTAAACGCGTAAGAAATCAGATAAATTCGATGTTGCGGATTTTGGTTTGTGCCTCTCAAACATTAAACTTACAGGGTGCAGCGTTTATTCGAGGGTGGCATCTATTAATATTTTGGCTCTCAGGTGCGGCGTTTATTCGAGGATACAGGATACCTCTTGAAAATCTTAGAAATTATTAATGTTTTGCCTAACAAATTTCCTCCATAATCTATGGTACTTTAATATAATGCATTTATTTTGCTGTAACTGAAAATCTATTTCGAATCAAGCAGCAATACCAGATAAAACAAACCATTTTTGGGAGCATGATCAAATTTGAAGAAATATTAACATAATTAAATTATAAGACATTGCTAATATTTTGGACAGGGGCAGTTGGTAACAACAACAACAACAACAACGTTTATTTTTTCCCCATAAGAAGAGGGGACTAGTTGCTTGAAATAACCAAAGCTAATAGTACCAGGCAGCCAGTAGGTAAGATCTCTGCTTTCCATCCACAAGGTTCAGATGCAATCCTCGTCTCTGCCTAGTTTTGAATAATTGTGTGACTTTTTTTTGTAACTCAGCTTTTAATCATAGATGTAGACTAAAATACCACCATTTGCTTGGTGCTAGCCTGTGATTGATTAGTGACCCGTCCAGGGGGAATCAAAGACTGTCATCAGCTTAACACTACAGAAACCAAAGATACGTGTCAACCTAAAAAGTCATAAGGATCATAAAAGGGTTCAGCTTAGCATTATAATCAAAAGAAACATAAATGATATTTTAATATAACACCTTTACTCTTCCGTCTTTCTGAGCCATCATTTCTTTACTCAATTGCTGAATTTTTATTGCCAGGTATCTGTTAATTGGTACAAGAAGCAGAGCAAACCCAAGGCCAGCAAGAAAGGCCAATCCAACCTGAAATAAAAAGTATAGACATTGATTTACCTTATAAGGTTTCCTGCTGCTACCGCTAGCAGAATAGTTCCTAAGTTCCTGAAGCTTTAATTGATGCTCCTCACAATAAAACCTTTCGTTAAAAAGACCCATTCTTGATTAATTAATTGCTATTACTAGAGAACACAGAATTAAACAAGGATTATATTATAAAAAGGCTGGGCAAAACTTAAACTTGTTTTTATTTCAAACTACTTTGTTCTCTACACAAAGTAAGAACCTATAAAACTTTATTTGATGGCCTTTGTAGAAAGAATTCCTTTGTTTAAGGAATGTTTCCAATTGTGAGCAAGAGTGACATTTCTTTAGTCCTGTTTTTAGTTTTTCCCTCAATCAACTTAATTTTTGATCAAACTAAGGATTGAAAAAATTGCTCAATACTTTTCATTTGAGTTCTTGGCTGAGTAGGTAAAACTCTACTTACTTTAATCAACTCTGCAACTAAAAAAATCAAGCAAAGGGTTAATGCTCCAAACATCAGCATCCTACACTTTTTATGAAAGATGATTTAAAAACATTGCAACCTTGAGTTCATTAAATGGATTGAACTCTTTGACCTTCTTGATCTCTGCACAAAACCGACCAGCTTAATCTTTTCAATTGCCATGAAAACATGGAACAATTATTTCTTAAGGTATACTGATCTAACCTGCTGATGAAGAAGGTACAATGAGACAGCAATCTGGAATGGTAGGCTCCAAAATTGATGGAAACTGGGGCAGAAATTAACAACCCTGTCTGTATCAGTGCTCATGAAGTTAATAACCTGAAATATATAATGATCTAAGTTAACATTATATTGTAAAAACTACTCAGGTTTTGAGCAAGTAGCTAGATAAATCTGTAGAATAAATGCTCATTACATAACTATACAATAACTACTTTAATGAGGAAAAATACTTTTAATTTATAAACAGTATACTTTGGGTGTGAATTGACATTTATTGACATCACTCTTACTTATATACTGAGTAGTGTGTCGAGCAGTTAACAACATGCCTGCCAGTCATATTAATAGTTTAAAGCAATATGTTCCAAAATAATGTTTATTAATAATATGTAAAAGAAATTACTAAAAATGTTACATAATGGGCTAAAAGCCAATGTTACAGTTATAAATGTGTACAATATGCTAAGCTATTGTAATTATAATATTGTTTCAATACTCCATATCATTCTACGGTACAACCTGGAAACTGACTGTAGACAATTTAGTGAGGTTTAGGAGTGTGAGAAAGGCACATGATTAGGACAATGTTGGCAGATAAACTTGAAAATAAGGAGTCAAAAGCTGAGCTTCTGGAGTGAGTTGGAAATGACGTTGAGTAATGGAAGACTTTGTGAAAACAAGCTGGTTTAATAGTTTGGACATGTGTTTCAAAGAGAGATGGATAACCCATTTTGCTCTAGGTTCTTACAGGGTTCTTGCTAGTTCTGAATAACAAGGGTCTGTGGGACCCCAAGTGTGCCAAAATGGGGGGTCCTTTCCAAAACTGAGGGGTCCCAAAATTTAAAAGCTTCATAAGAAAAAAAGTCTTTTCACGGCTGTGTTGAACTACGAGCAGCAGATCGAATGAAGGATAATGGATTATAATTTGTTGAAAGGTTTTTCTATCTAATGTTGACACAGAGATATTACATGCATTTTAGCGATTCCTGTGCGTCCAGGGGATGCAAGTAGCCCGAAAGTCGTGCATCCTTTTAAAGTTTCATGCATCAAATACGAGTTGCGGCGCATTAACGGGAACCCAGTCTTAATTTCTATTTAGAAGTATTGAAGAAAAAGTCTAGTTAGGAAGGAACCTAGAAAGGCATGGACACACTCCGTAGACGAGTATATGAGAAGGAAGGGTAGTCAGTTAGTGATGATGCTTTGGATCATTGCAAATGGAAAGCAGTCATCACAAAACAAAATGTTTACTCAGTATTCTATATAATGAGGGAACAAGGACAGTTTTTATTGGTCTATCTGAAGTATGCATTCAGTTTATACTCGTGCATGGTTGCCAACCCCCCTGCATCCTGCTGGAGGCTCCCGCATTGTGCTTGGAACATCCAGCATAGTGAAAATTCAAGAAAATCTCTCGCATTCTCATAGAAATTTGTGTGACAACTGAGCAGTTTTAGCTTAGTTTTTTAAGAAAGAATTCAATTTCGACTCGCTGTTGTTTGGTTCAATAATAATAGGTATAATCAGATATAATGCTGAACATTAACTTCATTGCTTAATTTTGTTTGCTACATTTACTGACTGGGGTAAGAGGTTGACAGATAAAATGTGTTTCAAATCAAAGCAAAAATTATTTACCTGAATGGACCAAAGATTAACCCAAACCCCCCCCCCCCTTCCTGGCAAAGCCCCATATGTACTTATCACATCTTGTCAAAGTAGAGAGTACGTAGACATCTTCAGCATTGGAATTTCAAAAAGTTGGCAACTATGATTGAAAGCAACTATTAAATCTATTGATAATATGACTTACTTCTCCTGAAGAGAACTCCGATATAGAGGTGGAACTTATTGACAAAGCTTTTTCATACACTATAGTTATAACAGCTGCCCTGATTTTTAAGCCAACCTTATTGACCTATAAATAAACAAACATCAAATAAAAATGAAAAATAAATACTTTATTCATGACAACTCATTGAAAAAGGCTTTTCAGTCACATTTTGAAAACTACCCTCTACCCCAGTTATGAATCCCAACTGGATGAAGACAATCAACATGTATGCACCTATCATCAATGGACATGAATTCACCCATCCAAAAATCCACATACCTCCAGCCATCCATCAGTCCTTGTGTATTCACCCATACATCAATTAACAAGCAAATCTTCAATCAAATGAATTCACTTGCATCCACCCAACCATCAATTCAAATGTATTAACAAATTCATCAAACTACATCCATCCATCCAACAATCCACATATATTCATCAATCAATCAATCTACATGCATCTATCCGTTAAAAATCCACATGTAATTGACAATCCATCCAAATGCACATACATCCACTTATCTATCAATTCACATTCATCCACTCACCCATCAATCCACATTCATCCACTTATCCATCAATTCACATTCATCCACTCAACCATCAATCCACATTCATCAACTCACCTATCAATCCACATTCATCCACCTATCCATCAATCCACACATTCATCCACCTATCCATCAATCCACACATTCATCCACCTATCCATCAAGCCAAATTCATCCACTCATCCATCAATCCACATTCATCCACATTCATCCACTCAACCATCAATCCACATTCATCCACTCAACCATCAATTCACATTCATCCACTCAACCATCAATCCACATATCCACCTATCCATCAATTCACATTCATCCACTCAACCATCAATCCACATTCATCCACTCAACCATCAAAATCCACATTCATCCACCTATCCATCAATTCACATTCATCCACCTATCCATCAAGCCACATTCATCCACTCATCCACTCACCCATCAATCCACTCTCATCCACTCACCCATCAATCCACATTCATCCACTCACCCATCAATTCACATTCATCCATCAGTCCACAGGCACCTTCAATCTATCAACCCTCCATTTAACAGTTCACTTGCAAGCGTACTTCAGTTCAACAAGCCAATCCTTTCAATATGGTACTTACCCAATAGTTAAACTGGGAACTTGTTAGGGCGCTGAACAATGATGAAAGAAACAAACCTACAGCGTAATAGTAGCCATGTTCAATTGGTTCCTAAAAGGACAAAAAAGAACATGCTCAACTTAGTGTTCTAAGCAACATGACTTAAACACATCTAAAGTAATCTTCTTGGTTCTAGTCACTCACTCACTCATGCCTATGATGCTGGTTGGCATGTAGGGCAGCAACAAATGAACACCACTCCTGTCTGCTCTGGGCAAGTTTCTGGATGGTCCCCCAGGTGTGATGAAGCGCCTTGAGTTCCCCTTCAACAGTTCGATGCCATGTGTTCTTGCCCTTACTTCCACTTCCTCTTTGGTGTCCAGTGAAGGGCTGTGCAAGAGATGTTGTCTGGTTCTCTTCTCATCACGTGCCCAATCCATCTCCATCGCCTTTGAATGGTTCTAGTAGCCAAGTAAATATACCTACTTACAGTTGTTTTTCTAGTTTAATCTTTCTTAGAATTATTATTATTATTATTAATGGTATTATTGTTATTGGTATTATTTTGTTAATATTACACTGTCATTACTTACATTTCTGTTTTCCATAAATGAAACTAAAGCATGAAGAAGAAGAGGACCAGCAAAACTGAGGCAGTCTCCAAACAGTTTCAATAAACCAATAGCATAATACTGTAGACCAAATGCATGATGAAGAGCACTCAAGAGGGTTGTTTGTGGCCCCTCAGAAAGTGAATGGTTTTTCACTACAAATCTTTCTTTTCCATACTTAAACCTCACATCTCCTTCAAAAATATCACTAGTACCTGACTTTCTTGTATCACTCATCTCTGATTCAAACAGTGCACAATAAAATATATTCTTGATTCTCTTCACTGACAGACTACGTGGAAGTGAAAACAAATCCTCTGATTGCTGCAGTTTTCCTTTGTATCCATTAACCATGAGTGGTTTTACCCACCAGAAAACGAGCTTTGAAAAGAAATTCGAGCCATCTTCAGCAAATCCAAGAGAATGTTCTCGATGGCTTCCACTGTAAAAAGTATGAAAGGATGAATGCAATAACGGTTGCCTTTCACTCGATGTACCAATTTGAATTGATGCTGATAAAGTTGATGGCTGCAAAGCATTCTGTTCACTTGTTACACAAGGCACTAACGTTATCAAATACAGCATTTGTACAGTAAACCTAATAATGATCCCATAATTTTGGACGATTTGATGACTGTCGCTGAATCCATCCGCTAAAACTTTTAGGGCAACTGAATAAAACTGCAAAGCTGTCATACAAAATACAATAAATGTAAAAACTACCTGCAAAACTGGCACATTTTTTCTAATGAAAAAGAAATAACGCATTTTCCACAGCGCGACAGTGTTAAGTATCCAGGTTAGGCCTATAACTGTATTGATGAATATATAAACTGGTGCGACTGGCGACTCGGCGAACATGGCAGACATTGAAGTTTCGATTATGATTTCCAGCACAGTCAAGAAAGACAGTACTATTTTCACCCATGTCAGAATTGCAATTGGAAAACCTCGAAGATTTCCTCCACGTCTTTTAAAGCAAAATATAGTACTTGAAATTGAAAGAAGTAGGTTCGGTGGGAAAATCAGCGCTAAGGCCTTAAAACATGCACCAAAGTCATAACGATCCCAAACGATAAAGACGAAAGTTGAGTTTTGAGCACCACAAAAATCTTTTAGAGAAATCATAACTAATCAGTAAAAAACAAACTAGCACTGATCGTATCCTACTTATCAAATCAAGTTTCGGGGATCGAATATCGTATAATAACTGGTTCTTGATAAAGGAAAGTTTTTCATTATTTGCTAGCCACATAGTGTTATTTCAGCCGCCATTTTCTTTCTTGAAACACTCCGCTGGTTATAAATTTTATGGGCGTCTGTTTTCTCCACAGGTAGCTCGAAGCCCCACAGGCAGCCCAAGCTAAATTTGTGTAAGAGTTTTGAAGCGACTGATTATAAGACTTTGTATGGGAAAATTTTTTTTAAAAAAATCGAAATATTTTTCTACAAATAGCAGAAAAAAGTTTCCCTATCTCGATTGCTGTGTGTTCATGTTTTGTTGTCAGCGCATTTCTAGCATTTGAAGACACTTAAAACAGATTTTGGGTCGGGGTTACTGGAAAGGGCGGCATACTTCCGTAAATATAGAACTGGCATCTGAAGCAGGTGCTTAGCAGCTTCCCACACAAAACAAAAGGTATTAATGCTGTCTAAGCTAATGTGTCTTAAGGGTATACGATTTTTAAAGGAAATAAGGAAATACAATTTAGAAACATTCGATCTTTCGCTTCTTTTGCCATTTTCTTTTATATTTAGAAGAATTGTATACTTGACTCTTAAATTACGTTGTAGAAAGCAGTATAAAAACGAAACTAAAAAATATTGAACATTTGATCAGATAGTTACTTGCCTTATATTTGATTTTACTCATAAGAATAAGCCAGGATTTGTTTTAGATATTGGAGCAGTTCAAACAAAATTGTGGGGTTTTAACAACGGCTGTATATAATTAATTTTAATGTTCAATGAACTTCGTCTTCCCAAGTTATTTTCTGTTTTCATTTATGTCATTAATAATGGTTGGTTAGTCAATAGTACAGGTTTTGTTGCAGAATGTTGTTGTCAGCAACTTTAATTAAAACCTGTTTTAAGCTTGCTGTGTCTTTCACTTTGAATAAACAGGACGATCTTCTCTTTGAGATCAAACGGTGAACCTTTTTTAGTTTTAGTTTTATTTGATTAATTTGGAATTGAGATAAAATGAATGGCGGGCAAGGAGATATTAATCCAAAGTAGTTTTATAAATTTAAAACGATTTTATAAATTATTTTTCCAAAATCAACTTCTGTCTTCGAGACCCTTAACTACAGCTGATAAATTATTACAAAAGCGTTGTTTATTCTTTCAAGAATTTTTTTGTGTGTTAGCAGGAAAATAAATGAAATTAAAATGCTAATAGAGGTTTGAAGTACTAATATTCTTTCGACTTTAATTAAAACCTGTTTTAAAACATCCGTGGCTTTTTGCAACAAATACGCGCGTACGTGCACAATATTGCCTGATTCGCAGATACCAAAAGGTAAGAGTTTCTTACTCTGAATTTGATCTTATTAACTCTAAATGAGCAAAAATTAAATCGTATATTGAAATAGTTTGAAATCAATCACACAGCCAAGTTGTTTAAGAAATTTTTTTAAAATGCAAAAACTTTAAAGAAAGGGGAAAAAATCATACCTTCAGTTCTAAGTTATTGTTTGTTGCCAAATTGAAAAATGGCAGCAAACTAGGTTAGTAAAAGGCAGAAGTAGTAAAATATTTCGAGATTAACTTAACCAGCATTGCCATGCCAAGTAGTTAATGAAATTAAGAAAAATGAAGTAAAGTTTTTAAAGTCAGACTTCATAACAAAGCGGAGTTAGCGCGTTAAAAGAAAGAATTAAAAACTAAACAATTCCATTTTTTTGGTTTTAGTGCCACAGAATAACCCCAGCGCCAAAACAAAAAAAAACGATCAAAAAACGTTGAAAACGTAAGAATTTCAAAACCAAATGCGCGCAAATGAACAGACTTAGTGATTTAAAAGAAAGTGAAGATTCAAAAACTCACCATAGCACTCTATTTAGTTTAAAAAAATCATTTTTATATTATTAAAACAGGAAAACTATAGCACTCCGCCAACAAACAAACAAAAAGCTTTCAAGAGCTAACACACAAATAATCAAATGTCCCACTGCGGTTTACTGTTTACATTAGTTAAAAAAAAACTTCCACAATTGCAGCTGATTGATTCTTCGATATCAAAAGTTAAAAAACGGAAATGTGAGAAATTGTCTGTCTTGTCTCGTTCTTTGATTTTACAAAATATGTCAAAGCTTTGGCTGGTCACTAAAATAAAGGAAAATTTTGGACTGACATTCTAACTTACACATGCTTTAAGCTCAATGGAAAAATACACGAAAGAGGAGTTCAGAAGACATATATATGAAGCTAGTCCGTAGGTTAACTTTTTACATGATGAAAAATACCTAATCCTTTTTGAAATATAGCCACAATAAAATGATAATGACGTAGACTCGTTCTTCACTCTTGTAAATTAGGGTCAACAAAAAAAATAGAAAAAAAAACTGAATAGCATTTTCCACTTTTCTTTTTTTTTTCCCCATTTTACATAGTAACTTTACTTTTTTATCTTGTTATTCATCAGTGCCTTGCAATCATGGAGAAATTCGATAACAATACCCAGATTATCAGCAACACAAAGAAGACGTTTTATAATCAAATTGAGTGCACTGGCTCATGGCCATCGGAATCACTTCAAGTTGTGTTTTACTCGTTCATTTTGGTTTCATCTCTGGCTGGAAATGTGCTCATCGTTGCTGTCTTCTTCAGAGATAAAACTCTCAGAACAACAGTGAACTACTTCATAATTAACATGTGTATTTCTGATTTATTGTTTCCCACCGTAACTCTACCAATATGGATCACTTTTCTTTATGACTGGAATTTGGTGTTTGAGTTTGGTGCGGGAATTCTTCATGCAATTATTTGTAAGTTGTATTTGATCGCTTTTGGCGTTTCAATTCTTGTTTCTTTGTTTAGTATGACTTCATTAGCAGCAGACAGATTCCGTGCCATCATTTTCCCAATGAAGCCACCTTTATTCTCTCAAAAGAAGTGCTTAGTGGCAATTACTGTGATGTGGATGTCTTCGATTGCCTTTTTTGCGTATCACGTAAACGATATGTCACCAAGGAAGTATTCCCATTTACCCTGTGCTTACACAAAACAGTCTTCTGAAAATATTATATACATATTGGCGTTTTTTGCTATAATTTGCTTATCTGTTGTTGCTGTAACTTTTTTCTACTTCAAAGTGGCGATTTTCCTCTACCGACAAAAAAACAGTCTTCACTTGGCATCAGAAGTGGTCAAGAAAAGAGCGAAAAGAAATCGCAAAATCATCACAATGCTTATAATCATAGTAATTCTGTTTTATGTTGTATGGGCTCCATATTATGTTATGATGTTTCTTGGTTATTTTTTGCAAATCTCATTAACTTGTGTTTACGTTTGGTTTGCAGGTCTCATTTTACCTATTATATTGCCTGTGATTAATCCTATAGTTTACTTTGTTTTTAATG
>JAOEHV020054816.1:0-16948 GCA_025447995.2 Isaurus tuberculatus
TTTTTTGTAAAAAAAAAAAAAAACCCCAAAAGGGGGGGGCACTGGCCCCCCAGGCCCCCCCCCCTTGGATCCGCCACTGTAGCTCCTGGAGTTTACGTCAAAACCCCACAAACCTATACATTTCTGTACAGCTTATGACATAAATATTTTAAAAATATATATTTTACGATTACATGCCAAATTGTAACCTGACATCAAGCAATTGAAATGGCCACATGCTGTGAATGATTAGCTGTTACTTAAAAAATGTTTTCTCCTTTCAGTTTGTGAATATTTGAAAACTTGTTTTATTTTCTAAAACTGCTATTAATGAGATTTTTTAATTCTTTTGAGAAATACTAGAAAAATCCTTTTTTGAAGTGCAATTTTGTATTTCTGCTACTACCCATTCTCTGTCATAATTTTTGAACTAAAACCCCTTTAGTGAATTCTATCGCTTATCCCACAGATCTTGTTGAGAACAAACATCTCACTTTTAACGTTGACGAATATTATTTTTTCCGGTAACGATTTCATACAATATTATACATAAAACATTGTTAACTCGGTAGGAGTAGGCCAGGTGTAAAAGGTTTTTTTTTAAAACAACCATTATGTATTGTAAAATTTATATTATAAAATCGCAAGTATTTCGTGCATTAGTTGTATTTCATTGTCGAGAAATATTATTTGTGATCGCATATCTTTTCGAGTTATCTTGTGTACTTAAAATGGTAAAAAAAAAACTTATAGTTATACACGTCATCAAAAATTTTTGTTTTAAGTTGGCCCATCTTGAATACGTTAAAGTTCACATCAAAATTTTTTCGCAGCTGAGCGAATTTTTTTCGTTTGTTTTCCAGCTCCTCATTTCCAAATAAATTTGCTTGATACTTTTGACTTATATATGTCTCTCTTCGAAGTGAAGTACATCAATTATATGAAATATGGACTGATACTACAACTCTAAAAAAAGAAGATAAAAACGATAGAGGTGCATGGAACAGTAAAACAGTGGCAAAATTCATACTTTTTTCCAATTTTGATTTTTGCTTCATTAATATTTTTGAAAATTTTTGCTTACCACAGTTAATAACTTGTCAGATCAGTTTAAGATACAAACTTAAAATCCTTTTTTCCCATTAAATTTATTTTTCAGCAATGTTTTCAGGATTTTTGGTAACAAGAGTTCATGACAAGTCAAATCTTAATTCCAAATTGTTTATTAATTTTTTTTTTACCATAGTTAATAAACGGTCAGTTTGGTTAAAAGGAATACCCCACAAAATCTTACTTTTTCCGATTGGTTTCTTGTTTTTTTGATGAAAGTTGTGTTTCCCCAGTTGAAATATCTCTGCTGTTGGTCAGGGTCTGCCTTTCATACCAAATTTCCTTGTATTCCTTTACTTTTTGTCGCCAATTCTTGTTATCCAGATCAATAACATCATGTTCATTTTGTTTTCTATCGGTCGCTGGTTCCTCAAACTCCAACACAACAGATTCTACCACGTTGCCCATTCTAGCTAAACTTGTGCCGCGGTGTCAATAGCAGGAGTGCGTCTATTTAATTTTGTAACACGATTGTGTTGTGTTTTTACAGGGTTTGTAGAGGTCACGCATTATCCTATTTACGGAAATGAGTCATTAAACATCAGCTGAACTTAGATTGAAATCGTTTCAAGTTCAAGGGTTGGACTACGTGTATCAGTGCTTTCATTTGGACATCCGTCATCCATTGCTAAATTTGTAATTTTATCAACAGCGTTACGTAATGTTTATAACCACAGTGAGTGTTTTGTTTCTTATCAAAGCCCTAAGCCCTTCCTGTTTTTTTCGCTAAGAAATTTGTTTGACTTTCCTTTCAGTTTATCTATCAGTTATTAAACTTTTGGAAGATACCGTGTGATAATGCATGCATCCATAGTAACTCCCGGGCGTAAGGCTGTTATATGATTGCCGAAAAGTAGCAAAATTTGATGAAAAATAGTTTCATTCGATACATTTACACCTAGAACAAAAGATCATAACCGTGACCGTGCACACAACATGAAACAAAGTGCTCAGCATTGTAATCTTTTTTGTAGTTTTCTAAGTTTCATAACCAGTCCACGCTACTAACTTTGGTTTAACTTTCTACAGGCTTTTTGGTTTATAATAAGAACCAGTAACTTTTAGTTTTGGCTGAGGCTGGGCTGTTCTATACCTTTTCAGCCTCAAATTGTTCTTTTAAATAGACCCTTTCACGGTTTTTTTTCAAATTTTTATTTAGACCATTAAGCAAAACTTTATCGCTACTGATTGAAAGAATGCTTTAGAATTAGTATATCTGTCGCGTTTGGGATTAATATGTGATAAGATGGTGAAGATATAGCCATGCGAAATTGCTATTTTTTACAGAGAAATGTATGTTGGGGGGCAAGTTCATGCCCCCCAACATACAAATGTCTGTAAAGTTTCGCGATTTTACGAAGCTGTATATTCGCGAGTTTTTGGCCTATCACCATGAAAAATGGTAAATTTCTTAATTTTTAGGAGTTCTTTCCACTGACATCGATTGATTTTCGCTACTTTGTATTTATCAAGAGTTACGTATGCGTGACATTAACCGTGAAAGGGTCTATTGTTCCGTTTCCTGATACTGAAAAAATGAAAAAAGCGGTTAGAAATGTTATTGTGAACTTATACCCATGCATCTAAATCCGTGCACAAGGATTAAAATTTAAATAAAATTCTTAAAATATTAATTTGTCTGATCAAAATTTCAGCCTGGTGATTGTTCTTAGCTTGTTCTTAATTTTTTGGCAAACCTCAGCCTGGATGTTCTCATAAAGTTTGTTCTATAAAAAAAGCATAACTCATTAACTGTAACCCGCTTTTCAGTTGATATCGGTATGTGGGCTCGAGAGGGCCAGAAGTATATGGGTTTTTTTCCGTGAATGGTTAGAAAAATTCCGGGTTTTAAGTGGGTTATTTCAGATCTAGATATTCCGTGTTCCTTTGCTGTGTCGTATAAATTAATTTACTGCCACTTAGTTGTCCAATACTGCTGTGTAACAGCTGTTCTACATGGGGTAGAACTCGGATGAAATTGATGGGACTTGTATAAACCGAAAAAAACAAACAAGTATACACACAGACGAGATACTAAATGGTTTTATTTGTAAATTTATTCTGGTTAAAACCTTGATATTCTGTACTATTTTCTGAAACATTCTTTTTTCCTCACATTTCTAATCCAAATATTCCGTATTTCTTAGAGTATTTCGATCAATATTCACTTTTCAATACTTCGCTTCTTCGCGAGCTATTTTTTTACGCCAAACCCTGACTAATTAAGGTATAAATTTTACGATTTTATTAAATTGTTTTTACAGCTTCAGTTTTAGCTTTAACAGAACATAAATAAGAATAGAAAGAACTAGGTAGCTCCCTGGAAAAGAGCTGCCCCGAAAATTTGAACTTTGGGTTGGCCCTTCGAAGTTTCTCTTGCCGCGAGCAAACGGGAAACCGTACATTTCGAGCTGATTATTCTTTGAACTTGAACTTTATTTAAGAAATAAAACACGGCAACTGTGTTTGGACAAAACTACTACAATAAAAGAAACGGCTAAAACAACAGGTTTGACAATAAAACAAAGAAAAGACCGAAGTACTTCGAACCAATAACAAGAGCAAAGAACCACTCCTTCTTAACGGCGAGCCAATAGTGGATGTAGATGAATTCAGATACTTAGGATCAATCATCAGTAAAGATGGAGGGACCAAAAAAGTTATCACAGCAAGAAAGAGGAAAGCACAAGCTGCCTTCATTCAACTTCGACCAATCTGAAAATCAAAGCAAATTAGCACAAAGACCAAAATCAAAATCTACAGAAGCAATGTAAGAGCAGTCCTACCATATACAGTGCAGACAGCTGGATGATGACAGAAGCTTACTTATCTTTGTTGAAAGGTTTTGATAACAAGTGTTTGAAAAGAATCCTACAAATATATTGGCGGAATAAAATGTCAATCAAAGATCTAGAAAGGACGACATGTATTCCACAAATTGACAGAGAGATCAAGAAAAGAAGATGGACATGGATCGGGCATATTCTTCGTATGGATTCAGATGCCAACCCTAAAACAGCTCTCACCTGGACTCCAGAAGGCAAGCGCAGCTGAGGACGACTTAGAGAAACGTGGCGGAGAACAAATCAAAGAAAGAGAGGAGATGGGGAGGAGATCCTGGCAACAAGCAGAGCCAAAGACAGAGCGGGCTGGAAAGCGGATGTTGTGGTCCTATGTGCCCCATGACACGAACAGGAAGAATGATGATGATGAACTGTGTTTGTACAGGCTAATATAAACCGCGGTGCGTTTGGGAGAATTCGAGAGTTGATAGTACAAACACGAGACCGAAGGTCGAGTGTTTGTACCTGCTCGAGAATTCTTCCAAACCCATCGAGGTCACACAATCTTTGGTCAAGATTCATAAAGCCCTTTGTCAGAAACACCTAACGGTTTCAATTTTTTTCAAATTTTCACTCCTTTTTGACCACTGGTACGATTCGAATGGTCTATTTTCATTCCTGATCAATCAAAGCACAGATTCTTGTGTCTTTGATAGAACGAAGTCTTGAAGAAATAACTGTGCGTGGTTGATGTAATCAAAATATTACCGTAGTTACAGGAAGTGACGGTTTATGTGATTTGTTGTGTTTCTTAGGATCCTGTTAAGCCTGGTTTCCATATGATCTGTAGCGTCTGCGATGATCTGCGACACGATCGGAAACTATTTGCATCGGAAGATCGCAGACGGTTGCAGACACAATAGACATGTGTTTCTATTTATAATGTTTCAACGATTGCATATACTCGGCCTTCAAATTTTTAGGCCTGAACTACTTGAATAATATGGTAGCAGTAAATTGCAGGCGGTTATTGAGTCGTCAACATGCTCTTCTAGTGAGCTATATGAATTTGCTTCGTCGAAAATATAAAACGAAAAAGAAACACAAGTTCTGGGTTTGTGATATATTCCTGCAAAGACGATTCCACGGTCAGTTTCACACACTATTTCAAGACTCAAGAGCTGAGGCTCAATGACGGAGTTTTTTTTTTTAGGTAAGCTAGCTCAACAAATTCACCCGTCGTCCCATTGTTTTTCTAAATTAAATATCACAGCCAAAACTTACCGCTGTGACCCCGGGTTGATTTGAGATATGTCGACATATATGATAAAGCGTTAAGAAATTAAAATAACCTGTTTTAAAGATCATTTTGTCACTCGATTCATTTTTAAAAATAATAATAATAATAAATTGTTGATCTTAATAATGATTGGCCAATGTGTAACACGTGTCTTTGCAAAAGCAACAATGTGTCAGAGATAGTTCCAGATCATCGCAGACAAGCGTTTCCTTTAAAAATTGTCTTAGTCGGCACCGTCGCAATGGTCGGGACAGTTGAAGACTTCAACTCTTCCAACCGTCCCGACAGCATGTCGCAAATCTTCCCCGACGCTGAAAAAAAGTTTCCATATGTCTGCGACGTAACGCAGACTGGTCGCCGATCGTGATCGCAGACACGTCGCAGAGTCTTTCAGATCATGGAAACCAGGATTTACTTACATATTTACTATTTTTAGCTTTAACGTCAACCGCCATTAGAAGATTGTTACGTCACGTGCTTCTATAAGAGATAAACGTTTTGTCACGTGCTTCTGAGAAATTTAGAATGTTTCGTCACGTGCTTCTATATCTACATTGTAGCAGGAAATCAGCTAGAACTTGATCTGAAGGAGGAATCGGTGCTCGAGATGAAACTACCGCCTGACTCGACGAGAATACCGCTGTCTGAGAGTATGGCGGTCTTGATAACTCCTTATTTGGGGCTACTTCTACGGTAGTACTAGAAGTAGAGAAAGGCGAATGATAATTGCTAGAAACAGCTTTCTGACATCCCTCATTCATAGGGTAATTAGAAGTATTATCCGTAGGCAAATTTTCAGTGGTAAGGGGTTGCCGATAAAGTGGAGTTTTTTCATCCCAGCTGTGCCTTGACCCCTGTTGACCGAAACTGCGGGAGGGAGGGTGAGATGCTGAAATTGATCCTGGTGGTGTTGTCGACACCCATGGCGGCACTCCCCTGTCAATGTACGACGAGACCATCTGAGGTTGGTGCTTACTAGAGCCAAAACTATTGCTCCCTCCGGTAACTGTATGTCGGTGCACTGCAGTATGGTGTTGTATATTTTCTCTGCGTTCTCGCGGCTTTTGCGTGTCCTGGTTGTAGTAAAAACTCGGTGGAGCAAACTCTGGGTCTCTTTCATCGTGAACGTCGTAACCGGAAGTCCTGGGTTTTTCCTTTAGGGCTACAAAGATAAAGGGACACCAGAAATTAAAAATGCGCTGCTTTAGAAATTACCTTTGAAAACCGACTGTCAAACTTGTACGGATTAACATTTCTTTCAACATAAGGCCAATTAAGATAAATTCTTGGTTTGTTATCAGACATATTTTGATTTGATTTGATTTTGTCAATCTACCACTCTTAGGTGGACGGAGAGCCTTGAAAGGGCAAGAAGACCCATGCGAGAACGTCTCCAAGGGCCTACGGTTTAACGTCCTTATCCGAGAAGACGCGAAAGTCTAACCATTTGCAGATGTTAGAGCAAAGGCAGCACTTTCTCCTTAATTATTTTAAGACCCTAAGTGTTGGTCCGGCCGGGAATCGAACCCAAGCCTCCCGCTCGATAGACTGGCACTTTATCAACTAGGCTAACCAGGCGGCGGAGATTAGAGTTTGAGGCGATGCTAATATGTGGGCATTGAAAAAAAAGGGCTAAAGCTGAAAAGCCCCTCGGTGAGGTTACATAATAAAGCTGAAGTTGAAAAGTTTATTATTATTATTATTATTATTATTATTATTATTATTATTATTATATAATAAGAAGTTACCTATTTTATGTCTGGCCCACTCTGGCAGTGTATTTGTTGTGATTTTCTTCTGGGACTCCACATAAGTTAATACACGAGCTTTTTCTGCGTCCGGCTTTGTTTCTTCTTTTTCTTTCAACATATTCTGATTTATGAAGCTGTCATCGCTTTCTCGTAGCGTTTCATCTTCATTCCGTTGTACTTCCTCCTGTATCGTTTCTTCCTCTACACCAAGTTTCTTCGCTTTCTTGGCTCGAACCTTCGCTAGTCGGGCTTCAAGTGCTGCTTTTCTTTTTTCTTTCATCCTCTCTCGGCGAGCTCTTTGCTCTGTTGTCTGTAATAACGATCAAAAATACAGACTCATATTATTCTGACAGTTCATAATAGCAAGAGCTAACGCATTCTGAGATTTTAATACTAAATGGCAGTTTTGTACAACACAGCAATATTAGGATTATGGTAGTAACACTTTTCTTATCTTTTAGTTTTGTCATTATTATTAAGGCAGTGTAAAACTTCTAGATGCCAAGACAGGAAACCAAATGCTGACCCAAGCATGTTTGGAAGAGGAGTGTTACAAATGGAAAGCAGCCATCAAGAAACCAAATGCTGACCCAAGCATGTTTGGAAGCGGACTGTTACAAATAGAAAGCAGCCATCGGGAAAACAAATGCTGACCCAAGCATGCTTGGAAGAGGAGTGTTACAAATGGAAAGCAGCCATCAAGAAACCAAATGCTGACCCAAGCATGTTTGGAAGAGGACTGTTACAAATGGAAAGCAGCCATCGGGAAAACAAATGCTGACCCAAGCATGCTTGGAAGAGGAGTGTTACAAATAGAAAGCAGCCGTCAGGAAACCAAATGCTGACCCAAGCATGTTTGGAAGAGGACTGTTACAAATGGAAAGCAGCCATCAGAAAACCAAATGCTGACCCAAACATGTTTGGAAGAGGACTGTTATAAATAGAAAGCAGACATCTGGAAACCAAATGCTGACTCAAGCATGCCTGGAAGAGGGCATCAAAAAGGTTTTGTTTTATTATTCTTTATTGATACCATTACAATGTATGCCTAGAAAGTTACCAAAACTTATCATCATAAGTCTATACCTGTTCTCTTAGGGTGTTTAACATTTCCATTTGTTTCTGTCTTTCTAGTTCGTCCTTTGAGAACTGGTAATAACCAACGCCGTGTGTCCGCACCTCTTGTCAACACCAAATGTAAAGGAACAATCAATGGAGTTAGAAAGGTAAGATCTTTACTAAAAGAAATTATTTTTCCAAACCACACCGACTGAAGGCTAATATTTATTAATTACTTGGTTGCCTGTTAAAAACCTTCATGGCTAAAAGTTTAAATTTTGTTTTAAAAATTAATTCTTAAAATATTTTCGACCGTGCAGTCATCTTCAGTAATGCTAGAACTTGATGCTCTGACGAAGGGCTCACGCTCGAAACGTCAGCTTCTTCATCTTTACGGCGATGATAATTTATTATCAACATTATTTCATTGCATACGTTTACTAGTGTTTTAATATCTAGGTAATTCCCGAGGGGATGAGTTTTGCAGTATAACTTGCTTGTTCAACGATGGTTTCTCTCGTACAATGAACAAGCCCTCAATTATTTCCTTCTGAAGGTGTTAGTTTCATTGAAAATAATATCCCATTTGTATCTGTGTTTTGGGTTGGTGGTGAAGTGTCGAGCTGGTTCGGAATTGTGTTTTGTGTTTTCATGTTCGCTCCTCCACACAGTGAAATTTCGTTTAGTTTCACCAATATAGGTTTTGCAGCATGTACATTTAGCGCGATAAACAACATTTTATTTGTATTGGTTTTTATCTTTAAGATTGAACAGTTCTTCTGATTTTTCTGGTTTGTCATAAGATTAAAATGCTACTAACACCAAATATTTTTTTTCATCTACTGAAAATTTTTGGAAAATAAGGTCGTTTAAAAAAGAATTTTCAAAATCGGTTGTATTCTCGATTTTTTATAAGCATTTGAGACGCGCTATGTGATGGTTAACGACCGCGTTTTAGGGGGACTGGGTTGTGACGTCGTTCCCGGACAGCAAATCTTTAATTTGGATAAAAAAACGCTCAAAACACAGCAAGATTGACACGAGTGAGTCAAAGATTTTTCATTCAGAAGTACAGCACATTTTTCCTATTTGTGTTTAGAAAATAACACGTTTTGCAATAGTAGAAAGTCCGGGAAAGACGTCAAAACCAAGTCCCCCGGCAACGCGGTCGTTAACCACGATGGCTTCAAATTTTGCTAGTTTGAGCCACTGTAGAAAAAAAAAACTATTTGACCAAATTAAAAAATTTTTTCACAGAAGTACCTAAAATTATATGTTAAATGATTTGAGCCAAAAAATTTTTTAGTGTTAGTAGCACTTTAACCCCCTCACATCTGAATTTTCATATTCTTTATTCTTCAGCCATCAAAAGTCTGCATGATTTCGACATTCTTACCATCAAACTGTACATTCTGGTAATGTACAGGACCAACTTGTCCCCTCATAGCTTCTTCCTCCTCTTTTTCCCACTTTTGTCTCTGCAATTCTCTTCTCATGTCCTCTGATAACAGCGTTGGTGGGCTGGAACTAAATAGGGAGTTTGATTGTTCTGTCTCTGGCAACAAAATTAATTTCCCAAAAAAGTTTGTATTATTTGTGACTACAAATCACCTGCTCCTTTTTTAGCTGATTCATTGTGCAAAGCGGCATTAAGAAAATATTTTGTTAGTACGTTAGCACTTTGTCCGAGCATTGAATGGAGATGGCTAAAAACATCAGATCCAAACACTACTCTGGAGATGATCAAAACAGTTCAACCTTGAGTTGCTTTATGACAATTATCATAATTACTTCCATTTTGAGCTATCTAAATTCAATGGAGATGAAGACTTTTAAAAAAAACCAACAGAGTGAATAAAACAAAAATTTTAAAGAAAGATATCCTAGTAGTTTGCACCACTTTTGTGCTGTGTTGGCAGCTCTGACAAAATGTTGACACCCAAAATTAAAGTTGAAACATCAGCTTCTTACAGTACTTATGGTGTAAATCATCATAACTTTGAGTGTAGTTTCTTTGATGAAGGGCTGTTACTCGTAACAACAACTTCTATGGCAATCATGACTAAAATTTCAACTTTGAGCTGCCTAAATGAAGTGGCTCTAATGAACCATAACCTCCTCTAACATTGCTTACTGCTATGACTACTATGATATTAAATTCCAAACTTGTGTTGTCTATAATTAACGCATTGTAGCTGCTTGCCAATGGACTTCATCTGTACGAGTATTAACTACCACAGAACTTTCTAGATACTTATCTGGACTTTCAAGAAACAATTCTATCAACTGACCTCTTCTGTGATGTAAAATCTTTATCAATTTGCTGTAACTCTGGCAAGTCCTTCTTCATACACCGTCTTGATCGCCCAAGGGAATCCTCATAATCAACCCTGAAAATATAACCAAACAAAATTCGATGTTTTCACTGCACACAATATTTTGTGGTATCCTATTAATGTCAGAAGATCTAAAGAAGTCTATTTTAAGTTTTATAATTTAAAAGTTTTTTTATCTTAAAAACAGTGTTTTTTTAAAATTGCATTACTTGGCTATTTATTGTTTTGTATAACAACACAGAAGATAGCGAAATTGTCTGCCATAATCAATGCTTTTCTGACTAACCATTCTTCCTCTGGTTTCACCACTTTCATAGCATCTTGTGAGTCAGTTTGATCATCTTCATTAAGATCCTTTGATAAAATAAATAACTGAATTAAGTAAGCTGTAAAGTTTTGAAAGACAAAGTGAATTAAAAGCAGATGCTTGAAGGATGTGGCTGCAATGATTATCACAAGTATAGGTAGTGTACACACACATGCTAATAGAACAAAGGCCCTGGTGTTATCAGCTACTGAACTGTTTACCATCAAAAGCTGTATTTTGGATACAAGCCGGTAAAAAATACTAGGTTGTAAGTAATAACAGGAAGCTTGCATTTCAAGTGTTATGTAGCCATTGGTCCATTACTGATGCTTAAAATTAGAGCTTCATACTCTACTTAAGTACAGCAATATTAAACATTTCAACCTAGCTTTGATTAAAGTCTGACACTGTACAGTACCTCCCCATAAACCTTCTTATGAAAATCAACAAGAAACCTTCCTGATCCTTCTTCATCTTCTTCATCTACAAATAAACATAAACTTTATCAACTTTACATCTAACATGTTAACAAATGAATGTAATGACTGTCTTGAGTTTTATGTCTTACATTAAAAACAAAAGTTCAAAAGCCTTTTAAAAAATAATCTAAAATGGATTAACAATGTTAAAATCAGATGGTAATTTCTAATAGAATATTATTTTATAATTAAGCATAATTACAAATACAGATGTTTACAAAACGAACAAGTCATGATCAAATTTCTAGTCAAAATTTTGATACAAAAGGAAGGAAACAGGAAATTGGATTAAAAGACTGACCCTGAAGTATGACTAGTGTTAATCACCTTTTGAATAACCTTCCCTAAGGACAAGTCAAATGTCCAGACATGATGATGATAATAAATAGAAAAAAAAATAATATAGAAATAATAATAAGTTTATCAAGACCTTTGCAGAGTGAGTTTAAACTGAATTACTGGTCCTATCAGCATAGCATAATTTATAATTATTATATATCACAAAATTTGGTAATTAAGTATCTTCTATCAATGTTATTACAGTACATGTATTAAATATTGAGTATAATAGAAAAATCATCATAAATTACATGACTTAATTATATTTTGTTAGACATAAGTACATTGTTTAAGCACTGTTTTGAGTTTTACAGTAGCACTGACAATAAAATTCATGGCCAGTTACCTTCAATTTCACCCTTAGCCATCTTCTCATAAAGTAATGCTTTTGCCTGAAGCATCTGCCTAAAATTATTTGATAGAGAAAAAAATTGAAATTTTGAAATAGCCACTTTTTAAAACCTTTAGTTAAAAGTTTTTACATCCCTAAAATAAAATAAGCTAAATCCATTAACAAGTCTAGTGGCCCATCAGAGCCGGTGCTTGTATCTCCAGTTTCTGAAGTGTTAAGCAGATGAAAGTCCTCCACTGCCCCTGGACAGGACACTAATTCATCGCAATTTAGCTCCTAGCTGAAGCTGGCACTCATTTACTGACCTTGTAAGGATGGAAAGCTGAGTAAGCTTTGGCGCAAAAGAAGGTCACACAAAATAATGTTCAAATTTCGGCAGAGCCAAGGAATTGAACCTGGGGCCTTGTGGTTGGAATGCAGAGATCTTACCAACTGTGTAAACCACACTGCCTTTAAAATAAAACAAGCAAGGCTGCAAATAATCGTTATCTATTGACAGGTCATTTGTCAGGCCAGGTACAGTTTTGAACAGAGAAGAAGCCAAACTCAAAATAAAATAGTTTTTATTGTATCTGAAATGCACGGTCATAGTGTCTGAACCAGGCAGTGCTTTTACCAGTCAAAACCTATAATTTACCGGACCTTTGTCAAATGACGAACTGTTATTTGCAGGCTTGAATACGTACAGTTTGCTGTCATTTAATGTACACAAAGTTTTCTTAGTTAGGTTTTGAAAGGTGTAAAAACAAAGCAAAGACGACAAAACAAAAAAATTTCCTATGTGCAAGACAAGCATGAGATAAAGTGCAGTATACCTTGACTTATCAAGAGCCTTGTCTTCCTCTGATTGTTCTTCTTTGGTTTCTATTGTCTGAGGTTTATCAATTAACTTGTTCTTCTTTTGTTTCATCCATACTGGTGGTTTCTATGAAGTATCAATTATAACAAACCTAGACTCATCAGTTTTAAAAGATATTTAAACATGTACAATGAGCAAGTGACAAATATTTATTAATTAGGGTAAATGAAGGACCAGTTGTACTGAAAACACATGGTAGTCACAAGTACAGCCTGTATGTTTTTGCAAAAAAAAATTGCAACTGGTCAATGCAAAATTTAATCAACAGTGAACTGAAATATATCATTACAAATTTAATAGGTATCAAATATTCTGAACATCTACCTTAGAATTCTGCTTATTTAGATTCTTTTCCTGAGTGTTTGTCCCTCTCTTGCATTGCTCTTCTTTTCTAAAAAGCTCCGCTTTCAAGTCAACAAGCTGTAGCAAGGAAGTATCATTAAGTTTTTAATAAAATAGAGTTGTAAAAAGATAAAATTTTTTATACCAAAATTTAAATAAGGCCAAATCTTTTTGTAACACACTGTTTTTAAAATATTTAAAAAAGGTAAGATTGTTCCAAAAAAAAATTTTAATCTAACTTTTAAAATACTTTATAAAAAAATATTTTTATCCACCTATCATCGGCCATCCCCTGGGGGAGGGGGGCAACCTTGGGCAAGGGTGGGGACTTTACCATGACCCTCTGTAAACTGATCTATTTCTCCCTCCTGTCAGGGGAGTCAGCTCCATAAAAGTCCCCTCCCCCCTTGGGCTAAAAATTTATGAATATTTTTAAGCATTCTATCAAAAACAATTTTTTCTAGCCATTTTGCCAAAACTGCAGATAACGACACTAGTTCATATGCGCGCCCACAGACTCATTTAGCCAGCAGAATCAGCAGCCCAGGCTACTCATCCATGTTCACTCGTCAAAGTCAGCTTGTCGTCCAAGAAGTTGAATTTTGTGTGTAAAAACAGCCGGAAAACAGCCACGTTTCATCGATCATCGTCAAAATGCCTGCTAGTATTGGAATCATCGTATATCAGTTTGTAATCTACGCTAGAAATCTTTTTTTCCAGTGAGATTATATTAATTACAAGCAAAGTCTCTTATTTCCCGTGGTGCTGAGTTCATCAATGTGGCAAATCAACCCCCCCCTCATTTTGCCCGACCCAAGGGAATTTTCCTTGGTGAACCCCCTCATATAAAATCCCCACGTTAGAGCAGTGTTTGCCCGAGGTCTCCCCAGGGCATGGCCGATGATAGGTGCATTACACTTGGCAAATTTATACGGCTCATTTGACTTAGAATCTAATCTTTCATTTTGTATCATGCTGCTAAAGAAATATATCAAAAATCTATCAAAAATCTATAACTTTTATATTGTTCAAAATATTTTTCTATCGGTAAAAGTACAACAAGATCGCTTATGTGCAGAAAAGTAAAATGTAAAAACTTACCGACGATTCATTCGCGTCAAGAATTTTTTTGGTAGCCATCTTGTTTAAAGTTAACTCAGTTACTTCGTGTTAGCTCTTATTATGAGTACCAAATTGACCAATCGGCGGCTGACACACAAGTGGCGAAGGCTCAATTAAACTTGCACGAAATTTAAAAGTTATTAAAATTTTTCACTTATTTATTTATTTAAAAGGTCAAAGGCTATTGTTTGTGAATGCTTGATTTACTCTCTTCATTTAGAATTTTAAACCATCAACGTTCTCCTTCTTATAAAAAATTATTGTTTTTAAAATAGCAATGTTGCAGAAAAGACCAAAAGAGTCGGCGAATGGTTTGAGAGAGACTTTTCAGTCGACAATTCATGAAAAAGAGATTCACAATACAGTGAATTGGTCTCTGGCATATGCTGTTAATATATTAGTAGGTACTGTTGTTGCTGTCCTGGTTGGTGTTGCATATGCGTTTTATGCCCGGCAGCTTCACGAAAATGATATGTGGTTCTCCAACATTGGGGTAAGTGTTGATTTGAGGTTTTTTCAACTATAATTAAATTAGAAAAAACATAAAAAATTGTGATCTTGCTTAAGAATATATCAAACTTAATGAGTAAATATTAAGAAGTCAGTACTAATTGTTAAATCAGATCTCCGAAAAAAAGAAAGTCCATAATAAAGCCCCTATAGAAGGAAATAATTAATCAAGATGGGTAGAAATACTAACTTTTATTACCAAATATTTTATTTTTGCGCTTTTTCGCGACCAACTCTAATCCGGTAAAAACTTGTAGTATTGGAAAATAAACGGAATATATTTACACAGGTCAATTACTCTATACGGTTAACATTTTTTTAAAAAAATAGGAAAATTTCTGATTTCGGTAATGGTCTCTTGTCTTTTACAACCCAAAGTGAACTTTTTTTTTATCAAATTTAAACCATATGTTGAATAATTGTAATTTCAATTTATAAAAACTCGTTACTGAAAATCTGCTTTTCTTATATTGTTTCAATGCGTTAGTTATTGTTTTTGTTATTTTAATTATTTGAAGACGTCATTTAGGTTTTGCTAATTAAACAGAGAGGTTGTAGAAAGTGACCAATTTTACTTTCATCATAGCCCTAATTAAACAATTAGTTCCCACACTTCTAGGCCCAATTATAAATATCAGACAGATTATTAGTTTTGTGGAATTTAAATTAGAGAAACAAACTGATATTAACTTACATTGCATTGTGAAACTTTTAAGGAGATATGTTTCAAACTATCAAAATTACAAATAATCATTTTAATTGTATGTTGTAGTGGTTGCCATAAAAGTGGTTGTGGGTAATTTGTGTTACAGTGTTGTTTTAAGCATTAGAGCTATGTCTCCAACTTATCTGCAAAATTTTTTATGGCAACTAGATTGTTGGGCGGGTATTCCTGCGCACTCTACTGTTTCTAAGGCCAAACAGAAAAATGTGTGTTTCCGATTACCGACCGTCCCTAATTTTTAGAGTGATGTAACAGGAAATACACAAGTATTTGATGATTTGTCATGAGTTTCATTTTTAACATTTTGTAGACATCTATTCACATCAAAACAAATGCCTTATGCATCTGTTCAGTCAATTATAATAACTGCTTGCAGGAAAAACAAATTTTGAACACTTGCCAGAGGCTGATGCATTAAATATTAGAAAAATTAAACTTATTTATGAGGTCAAGGGCAATCATTCATACAACATTTAAATTTAATTGTTGCAGTTTTTTTTTTCAAGTGACACCCTTCATTCGACTCATTTTGTATTTAGAATTGCATTTTACTAATCAAGTGAGAGATGGGTCTATTATACAGTAGAGTTGCTTTATGCAGATGATCTTATCATAATAGCAATTATGGTTGGCACAGCACTGGTAAGATCTCTGTCTTACAGCCACAAGGTCCCAGATTCGTGTCTGGCTCTGTCAAAATTTGAAGATTTGTGTGACCTTCTTTTCTGCCGTAACTTACTCAGCTTTCCATCCTTACGAGGTCAGTGAATGAGTACTAACTTCGGCTGGGAGCTAACCTGTGATGGCAGTAAAGAAGGTCACAGTCTGAGTTAAAGTGGTATGGGCATCCACATTGAAGGGAGATGGACATCATGGTTAGGCAGGTTATTAATTTAGAAACAAAAGGGAAATAGGGGCCGACCTGGAAAGATGAATGTGGTTTATAGAGAAGGATATAATTGCTAGAAGGAAGGGTAATTGTGAGTGACAGTCTGTGACAATTATCAGCTCTAGAATGCTAGGAAGAGTGCATTAAAAATGTTTAACTTATTTTTTGTTATCACCAAAAACAATTATTACTTGTAGCATTAATGACCTGGCAGATTTAGATTTAGATTCCAATCTTGCCTTAAAATTTCTTTGATAGAGAGAGATTTTTTTCATGAAGTTGTCATGTGTATTTTATTAACTATTGGTTGAAATAAGTTTTGATTTAAGGCTTTGTTTTCAAGAATGCATTGATTTACTTTGTAGCAAATTGAGCGAGAGATCTCCTTCCGCACTGAATCTGGCTTATATTTTAACTACTACAAGAATTTGGTGCTAGCACCATCAATATCTCAAGGTGAGTGTGTTTGCTGTTAATCAATTTTGCTACTAAGAAGTAATCATCATCATCATCATCATCATCATCATCGGTTCTTTTTGATTATAGTTCAGTATTTGGCATCAATGTCCACATATGTGGACTGCCATCAAGTTTCCTTGCTCGCTGCATGCATGGCCTTCTAATCTTCCTTCTCCACGACACCCTATCCAAGGGGTCGGCGGACAATAGTCCCCATTGTCTGCAGTCCTGTTTCATTACTTCCCTCC
>JAOEHV020054903.1:0-31399 GCA_025447995.2 Isaurus tuberculatus
GTGCCTGTTTGTAAGACCAACAGATATAGAGATAGCTTTATCATAAGTCACTGTACATAGTTTATACGGACTCACTTAATAACTTTTATTATATTTTATTTTATAATATTTAAATTTTATATTTCATGTATATATTATTGTAAATATTCACGTAATTTATTATAACTCCCCCTTATAGTTCCAGCCTTCCGACCTTATATGATAGAAGAAGCCATCAATTTAAGGGTCTATTTAGCAATATTGCACAAGGAAAACACAAGCTTAGTCATCTTTTACCAGCTCGTTCTCAACAAAACTACCACCTCAGATCCACTCGCGAGTTCGCTGTGCCTGTTTGTAAGACCAACAGATATAGAGATAGCTTTATCATAAGTCACTGTACATAGTTTATACGGACTCACTTTTACTTATTAAATAACTTTTATTATATTTTATTTTATAATATTTAAATTTTATATTTCATGTATATATTATTGTAAATATTCACGTAATTCAGTCTTTTGACTGCAAGGTGTTTTAATAATAAACGGTCTATCTATCTATGACTATCTATCTATCTATCTAGTTCATCATTAAAGTATCATTTTTTAAAATAAACCTTTTCCCAGATAAAAATCCCAACTGGTAGGAAGCGAGTCAATTGGCTAATATTTAAAATGTGTGGCATGTTTCTCCCTGGGATCATACATTCAAAATCTTTGACCTCTGAGTCATGCTGTGCTCTTACTGACTGAGCTGTAGAGCCACAGCTCTTAGGAGCATGACAATTTAGTGGATCCATCATCATGTACAATATTTTTTTTATTACTATTTTGAAACAACTTTCATGACGTGATTTAAATAACTGTGAAAACCCCCAGAAATTCAGGGTTCAATTAAGATTTGGATCAAATGACCTCAACTAAGGCCTGTCATTAGCTTGCTTTTGATTTGTGAGCAAATCTGCACTAAGCTTGAGTGTTTCTATAAAGTTGGTTCTAACAAAACATGTACAAATGTTCATAAACTGTACTATGATTGATGTTAAATATTAAATGCTATATAGTTAACGACCAAATCAAATATTACTTACATTTCAAAGAATAGTTTTGCTGCATTATCAATCTTTCTTTCACTCTTTTCTAGGCTATATGCTTCATACTGCACAAAAAAAAACTTTGATTCATATTTTGGTCATGCTAGGCATGACCACCTGAATAACACAAAACTGTTATTCTCTTTTTATGATACATTTATACAATGCACCATTCAAATGAAGTCCCAACCAGCCCTATTAGACATATTATAAGGGTAATTTGACATCAGGCGCGTATGCAGGGGGGGTGCATCGGGTGCACGTGTACCCCCCCACCTGATAAAATGGTCCGCTCAGTCAGATCAGATACGACAAGATAAGAACAAAAAAGGGATGAAATAAAAGAAAGAAAATGGACAGCAGTTCAGGTCGGGACTACAAATTATATAGTAGATATTTTTCGACTTTTTCATGTTTTTTTTATCCATATTGTTGTTACACATATCAGATATCAGAATTGCTTAGATATCATATTTTGAGGACTGATAACCTAAGGTCCGCTAAAGCTTAAAGTGCACCCCCCCCCCACAGGAAAAGCTGCATACGCGCCTGGACATAGTCTAGTCTGCGTCAAATGCTATAAAAATTTCCTCCCCTATGGACCAATTTGATAATATGAGCCTGTTTTTTTAAAATACTGTTCCTACACTGTAAGGAAAAACTGACAATGAATAATAAACGGCAGGAAAATTTCCTGACTACCCCCTACCCCCCTAGTCAGTCTTTTTGAGTAGTTATTTGAATTGCTTTTACAAGGAGATGGTTTGGTATTGTTTTAAATCGTTAGGTTAGGAGTGTTACGGTTCTTGGAATTAAAGTAAACGTTGTGGTTAGCATTAAATTTCTTTCTAGAGTGAATATTTGTGATGCGCTGAGTTGTAGACTGTTTGAATAAGGAATATAGCGGGTATTATCATGGTGTGATTGAACCCACGATTTTTGGGTCACTTGCTCTGACAGACAAAAAAAACATATGTTAAATTAAGTGCTTCGCAAGAACTAACCTGCACGCTGAAATCTTTCGGAAAAAGTGTTCTCGCTGTTATTAACCACGCTTTTGCTTCGTACGGGTCTTTCTGTTTTAAGCTTTGCCTTGCTCGATCAACAACCCAATTAGGTGAACATCGCAGAGATTGTGCTCCAGCCATGTTGCTTCCTTTTTTGGCACAACTCTGAGTTGATCGACTATTAGACTAACTTACAATTTTTGCTATCCTTAAAACTGTTTGCATAAAAGGTATAGATCTTGACCTTTTGATTTTGAAAACTACTTGAAGTAAATCCGCCATTTTGGAAAAACAAAAGGCCTGCTGATCAGTTTTATTGCGGGCTCGTCAACCCCTGGAGTATATGTAAGTCCTCCCCACACATGTTAAATTTCTCTTACAGAAGGAATAAGACACGAGGTATAAATATAATGATTTATTTTATCGAAATCGCTTGATTTTTAGTACTTTAAAAGACCCATTCATGTATTAAAAACCAAGTAACGACAAAATTTTAAATATAGGATGTTTTGAAGCTCATGCTGATCTGATTTATTGCTTAAAAACTGCTAGATTGTTGGAATATCTATTGTAAAAAACATCAAATAATTCTGTGTTTCAGGAGTGGTATTTTCGCTTGTTTTTCAAAAATACCGTATTAATATCATCAGCGGGAATTGGAAAGTGATTTGACATTATTGTAATAGTGTTGAAAACTAATTCTGTTGCCATCTTTCCAGCAATTCAGTGATAATCTGCTGCAAAACAAAAGAACCATTAAATTTAAAGTCACCGGTAGTGGCGGTGGAGACATCCGAACTGCCTCAGCGGAAATTATATTTATAAGAAATATAACAAAAACTGTTTTCTATCTAGATCAACATGCAGATCTTTGTGAAAACTTTAACGGGCAAGACTATCACCCTTGAGGTCGAACCAAGTGACACGATTGAGAATGTGAAGGCAAAGATACAAGACAAGGAGGGTAAGAGATAAATTAAATAGCCATGAGAAATCATCGAATATTTTAAACCAGTGCGTATTTTAACTGCCAGATCATTATTTTAACGCAGGATTGGAAACAAGATAGAGCAAACAAAAATTCTTGGAGCCAGATTGAAATGTACAATGACACTTAAGTGACTCAGGATTTGAACTCAATTAATAGTTATTGTTCGTCGACACTGAACTAAATAGTCACTAGTATATCAGATATGGAGTTACTTAGTTACCATAACATTGATGGAAACAGACTACCAGATGTGGTATATTCTTCAAAAATTATCAACTATGATCCCTAATAACTTTATTTTACAGGCATCCCACCAGATCAGCAGAGGCTGATTTTTGCCGGCAAGCAGTTGGAAGATGGTCGCACCCTATCAGATTATAACATCCAGAAAGGTAAGCTGTGATTTGAAATCTATAAATGATATGTAATTGTACTGAGAAAGTTTTTTTTTTAATCAATCCTTTGATGTCGTGGTCCATAATTTAAAATGACATAATTTAAGTAGTAACTTAAAACATTTTCAAGAAAAAACTCACTTGTAGCAGGAATGTTTTGTCAGAAGATGGGTGTTAAAATAAGTTTTATATTCTAATATTTTTAGTAAGTAAATCATTTCTGAATAATTATTGAATGTCTTTACTTGCAGAATCTACCCTTCATTTGGTTCTCCGTTTACGTGGTGGTGTTATTGAGCCAAGCTTGCGAATTTTGGCACAGAAGTACAACTGTGACAAAATGATATGCCGCAAGTAAGTTGCAACTGATTAGCTACAGTTATTTAACAATTATTTCAGGAGCACGCCTTGGATATGAGATGGTAAATAGCCGACAAGGCACATAGCGCCAAGTTGGCTATAAATCATCTCATATCCAAAAAGTGCAAATGGAGTAATCGTTTTAATAATTAAATTTCAAGAGCTTTTGTGTAAAAGTAGATGAGAGAGTCCTTGACTCCAGTTGGAGAGGACACTAATCCACCAAAGGTTAGCTCCCAACAGAAGCAGATAATCATTTTACTAACAATGCAAGTATGGAAAGCTAAGACATACCTCTAACACACACAAGCATTCATTGTTTGACACAACCAGGATTTAAATTTAAGTTCAACATCATGTAAATTCTAGTTTAAAAAATTGGTTAAACATAGGACCTTGATTTTTATATAGTGCCTTTCATTTATGTAACCCTTTTAGGACAGTGAATTTAAATTAGAGTTATCAATAGCTTAACCTACTGATTGGTTTGTTTGGATGTATTACAGATGCTATGCAAGGCTCCACCCACGTGCAGTAAACTGTCGCAAGAAGAAATGTGGTCACAGCAACAACTTGAGACCAAAGAAGAAACTGAAGTAGATTAATGTTCAGTTGTTAAAAGAAGGCTAAAATAAAATGTTTTTGTTCTGCATGTTCTGTGTTTTCATTTTGAAGTTGACAAATCCTGTTCTATTTTATGAAACACAAGGTTCAGTCAACTCTAAGTTGAAATTTTCAAGTAGAAGAAGATGCTGTTTTGAGCATTAGCCCTCCTATTCTGGCAAACGGCTATCTACCAAAACGTCAGTTTCTTACTCTACTTATAATGATTAAGATTTCAACCCAGAGTTGATTGATGTATGTTTTACTTGTAAACACACTTTGGTATTTTTCTTAAAATAAATTCCTGAGCTGACATTGCCATCCTAAAACCAGGAAAGATTTTTATCACAATAAAAAAGTTTTGGCAAAGTTATTTTTTACCCCTAAGGATATCACGTAGCTTAAAATAAACACAGGCAAAGAGAAAGATACTCAAACTAATCCATAGACAACTAAATCAGGCAAAAGTTCTTAAGGGGTGTAAGGAACTGAAGTTTCTAGCGTTATTCCTAACCTAAGCTGCAGTGATGGAGGATACTGTTAACACCCTATTGAGCCCCCCTTTCTAATTAGCCCCGATTCAATAAGCTCCCACCCTCCTTTTAGTGGTCATCCCTATCAATTAATTCTATCTTGAGATCAAGTCAAATTAAGAAATCAATGCTAAATTCTAAAAGAATTGCATTTATTTGTTTGAAATCAATGATAAGATGTTTTGGTCTTTGTCAAAATTTCTGGTAAAGTTATGTTCATGTGTTTAAGATTTACAAATTGTGGTAAAGTGTGAGTTAATATATTTTAATATCTATCTAAGCAAAAAAAAAATCATTAAGGCCCAAGCCTCTATTTAGCCCCCCTTCCTTGTTGTAAGCCAACATTCTAGCACTATCAAAAAACATAAGCCTCCAGGGCCCGGTTGTTCAAAGGACGATTAGCACTAACCCAGGGTTAAGTTTTTAATCCATGCTTGTGTTTCTTACGATCCATAAACTGACTTGGCTTTGAAGTTTGGGGTTCACTTGCTTTTAGTGTTGGAAATTCAGAGCAGTGATCATGAGCAAAAAAAACCCTTTCATTGTAAAGAAACTACTGTTCAAATTTTACCTTAACCCAGGGTTAAAGTTAACCAACTTTTGAACAACCCAGCCCAGGGGGCAAAATAGAGGAAATATGGTATGCACACTGTGGCATTTTGTCGAGCCTGAGCAAAGGAGATTACCAAACTGATCATCAAAGCAGCTGGGAAGGACTCACGAACTAAATGGAACGTTTTATAACAAAGAAGAAATGGAAAAAACCGAAAAGGTAGCAGGAGAATTGGGAAGGGCGCAACTTGTTGATTTGGAGTGCTGCTCTGATGAAAATACTAGTGAGAATTTTGAAACTGCAAGTTCTGGTAGTGACTTTGAACCTTTCTTATCTACTGTGCTCATTGACACCCGTTCAAAACATACTAACAGCATAGCCAACAAGAGGAAAAGGCTAAATACACTGTGGCCATTTGATAACTGTACTCATATAAAAGACACACATTCAGAAGGAGGGTCTTCAGATGGAGCTGATGAAGAAATGGCTTTAAGTAAATTTAAAAGGGAAAAAAAGAAGTACCTGAAAAGGACAAGACAAACATAACCAAAGATGTAAAAACACAGTCCTCATTGTCATAAACTGCAACGCATCGATCGCCCCAAAAAGCGATGCCAGTGTCCAATTGCACATTGGCTGCATGGCGACAATCTTAAGGGAAGAGTTGGAAACTTCTCAATCAATAGACAACACCCCAGAGGACATCAAAACCATTCATTCACCGCAGTAAAGGCAAGATTTTCAGATGAAAGTTTGAAAGGAAATGAAAAGAAAAATCGTAAATCTGATAATACCCAGGGGTCGGGAGTTAGGAAAAAATGTTCGAAGGATTCTAGCAGCGCAAGTGTATTTAGCCTTTTCCTCTTGTTGGCTATGCTGTTAGTATCTTTTGAATGGGTGTCACTGAGCACAGTAGATAAGAAAGGTTCAAACTCACTACCAGAACTTGCAGTTTCAAAATTCTCACTAGTATTTTTATCAGAGCAGCACTCCAAATCAAATTAAACCCTCCTGTGCATGCGTCGCAAATCCACTGTTATTGATAAACATGATTTTAGATAAACTCATCCCATTTCTTCAACAGCTCCATCTGAAGACCCTCCTTCTGAATCAGTGTCTTTTATATGAATACAGTTATCAAATGGCCACGGTGTATTTAGCCTTTTCCTCTTGTTGGCTATGCTGTTAGTATCTTTTGAACGGGTGTCACTGAGCACAGTAGATAAGAAAGGTTCAAAGTCACTACCGGAACTTGCGCCTGTATATTTTGTGTTCCAAGTCCTAGTAAATAGTTGTCATTTTTGGTGTTAATAAAGGTCAAAATAGAGTGAAACAGCAAATTTTCCCCACTCAAATATGCATTTCAATTACATCCCAGAAAGCTGAAACCTTTACTAGCTATGCAAACCCTCATAATCACAATCACAAAAATGGAAAACTAAACGGGTACAACTCTTTTCTTTTACACAGTTTTAATCAAGAGATTTTTTGCTTTTAATGTTCACTTCTTGAAACTGTTTGTCAAATGATCAATTCTATTTCTATGTTATTTTGATTTGCTCCAAAAAGTGTTTAAAGAATGGTTAGAGCAAATCAGATAACCTTCCTTGAGTTATACATTTAAGATCTTTTTCAAGTCATATGAAAGACAGTGAATGGATTTTGAAAAGTATGTCGCTGTCTCTCATGTATTTTAGTATATGTGGCAACTAGTCAAAAAATTGTTTCAAAAACCTTTTTTACAAATATTTACTGTGAAACTGCATAAAATTTGGCAAGCTTTAAATTTGTAAAATGGGCTTCAAAGAATTTTTAAAATGAAAAAAATAAACAAGATAATAGCAAAACTAGATTAATTTTGAAACAAAAGTAATCCTATCTAAGAATGTTTAATACTCACTTTATTTGTGGTAATTTTGATCTATGAGCAAACTTAATTAGCTTTTGATAACAAAATCTTGCTTCTTGTTAGCACTTCTAATAATTTCAAACTAGATACAGAAAATCTAAATATTAACATAAAGTTAATTTGATTTGTTCAACTGGATTACTAAAAAAATGCTTCCGGATTTTTCAAATACTCCTTAGCATATTTTATATTTCCTAGAATCCAGCTTTTTACAAATATTTTAAGACATACACCATCTCCTATAAAACTAAGTGGGAAGAGCACAATGAATGCAGATGAGGTAATGTTATCAATTAGTAGGCAGCAAAACTAACTCATAGTTAATTGTGTTCAAAAATTTAAGTTATTGTTATTGTAGACTGCAATTAATATTGTTAAATTTTGCCTTTTAATACCACTGCAGTCTCAAACGCTGTTGGTTTATAATTGGTAGTTAACTTCCAATTCTTCTTTTGCATTCTGTACAGCTTCAACTTATGCTGCAGTTCATAAATGCAGTCTATTTGCTTTCATAATGTAATTAATTTCTAAGATATAACCTACATCATGAAGCATTTCATATAATATTGTCAATGGCAAATTTCACTTCACCTATTTCCTGCTATTTTCATTAGCAAATTCTCGCAGAATTTTCCTTGCCATTGCAAAATTGTTGTCTGCGACAATTAGTGCTTTCTTTATTTCTTTTCTAGCATAACCTTGAGCTTCTAAAATTTGAAAGTCTTCTTCATAGAACTGAATAGCCTCAGCACCTTCTGGCCTGGATACAGACTCACTTTGTCCTTCTTCAAGCAAATTTGGATTAAGAACACCAGCATACGTTGGATTACTGAAAGAATTTGCACCTGCAATAAGGGCTGGATGTGATCCTGCAGACCAGCTCTTACGTGCTTCAAGACGAGCTGCAGGAGATCTGACAGAGTTTGCACCCAGCCTTGGCATAGTCGCAGTTTCTGTACCCTTGTAAAAACTTATTTCAAAATTAAGAGCATCATCTGTTGATTTTGATTTTGATGGAGGGCATTTTTTATTTTCCACAGAAGAATCTGTCTCGCAAGCCATTGCAGAGCCTTTGTTTTCTTGAAAAGGATCATTCTTAAATGGATCAAACCCAAATGGGTCTTCTGCAGTTCCAAATCCATTGTTCTGAAGCCCATTTTCATGGACACCTTCCTTATCTCTTAGTAACGGCAATGGTGTGTCATATGAGGAGGTTTCATCATTTTCCTCTCCAGGCCCTGAGGAATTCCCTGGGACATTATAATCAGAATCTTCCTTTTCCTCTGATTTTTTTGGATACTGCAGCAGAGCATAACTTGTGCGCTTTTCATTGCTTGGAACAAAAGGAGTATCTGATGGTGTGGTTTCAATATCAGCATACCCTACAGTAAACTGACGCTCGTCAGCCCACTTTCGAGCATCTGTCTTGGCATTTGACTTCCCCTTCTTCCTTTCTGGTACCGCAGGAGGAAACTCCTTTTCATCAGAATCAGAACTGCCTTCTGGAGGAAGCGGTGGTGGTTCTCTTCGAGCTACTAACGGTGATAACTGTGGTGAATTGCTTGGTGATTCACTAGGGGAAGTGACTGGTGAAGGAACAGGGGAATTTCGTGGTGAGTTTCGAGGGGATCCCCATGGTGACCCCCGACTGGGTGTTCCTCTCGGCGTAATTCTTGGAGATGAAAATGGTGAGTGTGTTGGGACTGTTAGTGTTGGAGATGTTGGCATCTGCAATGTTGGTGTCATTTGATAATTTTTTCTTGTAGGGACAGGTGGAGGAATATCTGCCAAGGATGATGGTCTTTTAGTGGTCTCATGTTGAAGGTTTGGACACCAAAGGGATGGATCCTAAAGTAGCAACAAAGTTAATGGTTATTGCAATAAGTGGCCGACCATTTGATTTTTGAGGGGGGTGGGGTGGGTGATTTTTTTCTGCAAGATATTTTTTTTTCGTCCATGGGGCGGGCAAGATATTTTTTCCCTTCTGTTACAGTACATAATATCTTTTTGCTTTGCACATAATTTTTTTTTTCAAAATAAAGCTTGCAGGAATTTTTTTTTCAAAATCACCCACCCCCCCTCCCCCTCAAAAATCAAATGGTCGGCCCCTAAGAAGTATTAGGAGCTTACACTTCTAGCATTTGCCCTTAGTTAGAGCAACTGTAAATTTATATTGAAAAATTAGGGGTTCTGGTATGGAGATATAAACATGAGACTTGAAATATGAGATACCTTTATGATATGTGGAGGATAGTTACTGGTGGAAAAGAAAGAGAAAAGATAAAAAAATTGCTAAAAATTAGCTAGTTTTAAGTCTTTTATTAGTTCAATTAAGAATGGTTACTGTAATTCTCATCTATTAAAAAAAAATTTTAACATACCTCCATTATATCGTCATCTTCCAAATCATGGTGATCAGAGTTTGGTCTGACAGCGTGGTTCTTGGGTCTATCAACAACAGTCCTGTGATTTGGCTCAAATGGATCCACAACAACATGCTCTACATCTTTGATCTCTGATCGACAAAATGGGCACCCCTCTCCACCAGTGACCTGCCACTGGTCTAAGCACTGGTTACACATCAAATGGCCACATGGTTCAATTCTTACATCTTTGTCATTTTCTGCACAGATTTTACAAAGTTGGAAAGTTGAGCCCATCTCACAGTAAAGTTCATACTGTTCCTCTGTCACTTTGATATGGTCCTCAGGGGTAATAATCAGATGCTGGCTCAGGTCTGGGTTTTCATCTTCACCATCAGGATAAAGATAACTAGAATTATCAAAAAATAAGAATTAGGGTTAAAAGCCAGCAAGTACAAGTTTACTTCCAACCATCAGTGTATTACAGACTGTACTTACAGAGAATACAGTTAATTATCATTTGATAGAAATTTATTAATATTTTTCTCATTGGTCCAAGCCAACCACGTGACCTACAAATAACTGCCTACAAATATGACACTGTTCATGCGCATCACCGTCTGGCGGATTTAAGCTGCAAATATGACACTGCTCGTGTGTAGTTTTGACCTCCTCTGTCAAAAAAAAAATACTGACTTGACTTATTTTATGAGGCAGCACGCACTTACCACTTAAAAGTTAACGCTTTCTACAAAAAAATTCAGTGATTGAATGATAAAACAATTATTGGATTTGTTAATCGCAAAAATATTGTGATTTGTCATTGTCTTGTAAATTAATTATTATTATAATGAATCTGCTCACCACTGACAAATCACGATATTTTGTTCAACCTTGTCCAATAAAAGTTTATTATTTTACTAACATTACAATAATGTAGATATGATACAACAGATTCAGGAGGTAAATAATATGAAGAAGTTTTGATTAAGTGAATAAATATATATTAAATAAATAGATAAATAAATAAATAGCTATGTATGAGAGAAGTGTGATGGCAAGACAGCCTAAAAAGAAACCATGAGGCTTATTATTTTTAGACTGTCTGTTACTTTAAAAGTGAAGCATTGTGCTTGTGGTATGTGGCATAAATAATAAATGCAAGTTAGGTAGTACATACGTAGTAGTATCAAACTTGAAGCCACTAATATGGGCACTTGGCCTCACTGGTAGTGGGAATTACCACTAAATCTACCATGAATAAAAGTGAGCATGATTGTTAGCATCCATGGACAGCTGTTTCGGCCTTTTTGGGCCTTGTCAGTATCATTGGCATAGCTAGCACTCAGGCTCAGATTCCCACACAAGATACTAAGTAAAAATGAAGCGTTGTGCTTGTGGGATGTGGCATAAATAATAAATGCAAATTAGGTAGTACATACGTACTAGTATCAAACTTGAAGCCACTAATTAATATGGGCACTTGGCCAAGTTGGTAGCAGGCATTACCCCTAAATCTACCATGAATAAAAGTGAACCTGATTGTTAGCAGCCATGGACAGCTGTTTCAGCCTTTTTGGCCCTTGTCAGCTTGGCATAACTAACAATCGGGCTTAGATTCCCACACAAGATACTAAGTAAAAGTGAAGCATTTTGCTTGTGGGATGTGGCATAAATAATAAATGCAAGTAAGGTAGTACATACGTACTATCATCAGAGTTGAAGCCACTAATATGGGCACTAGGCCATGTTGGTAGCGGGCATTACCAAAAACACAGAAGTCTAACACAGTACAGGTTTACCCACCAGCAAAAGTTTGTCATGAATTTTTCAACTAGGTATAAATTAATAAAATTTAATGAATATTCAGGACTTTTCAAAGAGCTATGTTGAAAATTCCATAGTTGATCTTGGAGTATAGCTTCTGGAATAACAAATGTATGGTATTGAGAGAACCTAGTTTTAATAATATTCATATTTATTCATTGTTAATGCAGTTCGTAAGATTCTTCCAACCACAAGGTCCCAGGTTCAATTTCTTGGCTTTGCCGAAATTTGAACATTTGTGTGACCTTCTTTTCTGCCAAAGCTCACTCAGCATTCCATCCATACGAGGTTGGTAAATGAGTACCAATTCGGCTGGGAGCTAACCTGCAATGGATTAGTGTCCTGTCCAGGATGGGTCAACGACTCTCATCCACTTAACTGGATATAAGCACCGGCCCTATGGGCCACTAGACTCAACTTATTCATAAATGATCTAAAAAAGTCATCAAATATAAGTATTATACTTACTAGCCTTCCCGAGAGCCATCAATGAGAGCTTGACAAAGTGATTTGTTCTGTGGAATTGTCTGAAGGATTGTGTGATCAGGAGTGACATAACCAACAGCCCACTGACCCAGTCTTGTACAGCTTAATCGGAAAATATAACTGCCAAGATAAAAAACATTGTTAGTTTTATATTGTGAAACTTATGACTGAAATTATTTCATCTTTAGACTATTAGCCATGCAGGAGGGCCTGGGTTCAATTCCTGGACAGGCCCTTCTTTTTATTCATTTAGATCTGTACATTTGTTTAAAAAAGAAAAAAAAAGGATAAAATTTCACATTATAAATAAATAAAATAAATAATATTTATATAGCGCTTATCCTAGAACTCTAAGCGCTTTATAAATAAATACGTTTTTAACAGTTTGAGGTTCTTAGAAAGTCTGCTGAGCGGCTCACATGTTATGGCGCAAATTGGCAGCTGATAAGAAGTGCCCTCAGTTGAAGAGACAGACCACAACACCGGGTCCACCCTGCTCTTTACGAGAAGTGTGTGAGTTCTTTTAAGTCCCTCGACAATCGAACCCGAGCCTCCTGCACAGCAGACTGGCACCTTACCAACTGGGCTAACCGACAATTTCTGAAATCTCCAGGGCAGCCTGTGCAGGCCTGTCAATTAAAGGTGTGCAATGGCATGCATGTCTATTCACACACCTAATGAAAGCCAGACATGCAATCCATCGCATGCCTAAAATATATAATTTATCGCTCTTGGTATTTCTAAGCAGTAACTTCTTACTT
Organism: Isaurus tuberculatus; assembly: GCA_025447995.2. NCBI lineage: Eukaryota > Metazoa > Cnidaria > Anthozoa > Zoantharia > Zoanthidae > Isaurus > Isaurus tuberculatus. The sequence continues at coordinate 12,864 of JAOEHV020054903.1, forward strand.
TTTGAAAACAGGTCATCGTGCTTCTTTTCTTTTAGAATTTGCGGAAAAACATGTAGCTGCGGGTCCCTAAAGTTGGCTTTTTTTGTCTTTTGATTGTTTCTTTGCTGCCTACCATACTGCATACAGGCCACTTTATTTAATAGCAAAAAAGAGCATAATCTTGGATAAATTACCCAATTTGTTGCAAGAAAATGTAATACATTCGAAGAAACAAGCTGGAATATTGCACTTTAACGATATTAACAATAAATACAATAAACTTCTTTCTGAGATTTGAACTACTGGTTGCAATTTATATGTACTATACAGTTACGATCTGAAACAGTTTTTGTTGGCTAATAGTTTTAGGTTTTTGTTGTGTATTTTTACCATGGAAAACAGTTGAGTGCATTCAACTTAGCTTGCTATTATCATGAGTTTGTTAAAATGATAACGTTTTTTTAAAATTCATGAACATAATTAAAATAAAAACTATCTTTGTTATCTGTTGAATTAGATTTGTTCACTCTGCGTTTATAGCTTCACTGTAACTGCTAGCGACTGTGTTTGTGCCATTTATATTTTCTTGGCAGCTTAAACAATTCCTTTATTTCCTAATTTTATTTCCTTTTGCTTCTTGCATAGATTCTCTTATGTCTGGTCAAAATTAAAATAAACACAAAAATTTCATTCACATAGTATGTGCCACTGTTTATTGTGCATTTGAGACAAAGAACTTGTCAAGCGAATTGCTGGGCGAATTTTTTTCAAATGTATTTTGATTGGACAAAGTTAAAGCATGCCGCCGATTGGTATGTAATGTTTCTACACAGATGTTGTTATTCATTCATTGATTTGTTACCTTCCTGGTTTGTTAATATGCCTTGAGAGCCTTGCTTTCACCTCATCATATGTCATAAATGCACAATAACCTCGATGGGTTACGGCCAATAGATTCCAGTTCTTTAACAGATGAGACCATGGTTGAAACAATCTTGTAAATACATCATATTCAAATACAGAAATATGATCATTACATGTGAGATCAATGGTTGATTTGAGTGCCATTGCTTCAAGACCAGATGTAATTGGGTGTTCCGAGTGAAGTGTTTGTCTGAATACCTTCCAAGGAACAATGGTTCTATGAAAAATAAACAAAAATTACGCAAACAGCTAACACATAATTTGTACCAGAGTGTTTAGAAAATCTTGCCTTTGTAATATAACAAGTGTTACTTCATAAAAATGGAGAACAGCCATAGTCAGACATCGGTTACCCTTCACAAGATAGAACAGACCAATTATAAACAATTGATTGACAGCAAATTAGACAGTTTAGAAATTATAACATATTACAACTAGGTTTTTTTGAAAAATGAGGCCTGAAAAAATTTCTTTCCAAAATAACCGGCTGTAAATCGTTTGCACAAATTTTTAATAAATGATAATCAATTTGAGTTCTGCTTTAGACTTTTAGATCAGTAGTGACACACATTGAGGGAAATTAGCATAGAGGTAGTTGCATTAATTTCAAGGAAAAACTAATTTGAAAAAGCAGGAAAGCCTTAAAATATCAAATAAATAAATAAACTTAATTTCTTAAACTTAATTTTTTCAGTGTTGATTTATACAGTTTTAAAAACTTCATAAGTCAGTTGTTTGTCAGTAGAATTTATTTATTTTCGCTTCACCACATATCACAAGACATGAATAGTGCCAAATTTAGTAGTATATTTTTAACAATAAAAAACACACTGCCCCCTTTTTTTTATATATATTTCTTCGGGCTGATTAAAAACATTTATAATTTTAAACTCTTACCAGTCTTTATAAAAAAAGTTATAAAAAATTTACAATTAAAAACTTCTTGAAAAAAAAAATCTTCACAGAACAAAAGCATTGCGCAAAAGAAACTGAAAATTTTAATATTTTCTCTTCAAAAAGTTTAATTTGAAACTAATGAAAATTCAATTTTCAATGACTTAAGTAATAATTTAATAAAATACTTCAAGCAAAAAGCCGGCGCTAATGAATACTGATAAAATCAAAGGAATTATTTTGTCTGTATTTACAAAGTGGAAAACCATGTTAAAATACTGACAGATTTAAATTTCGACAACCATGAATTTAAATTTCGGCTTGTTGAAAGGTTAAACTGTTGCTTGAGTTTATCTTTGGAAACGATGCTGTTTTAATGACATCAAATTAACTATCGACACATTAAATTTATTCTGGTAATGTATTAAAAATAAGAATCGGTTTTTTTATGTTCTTTTCGACCTTGTTTTTGAACACAATACTAATTGCCACGGTCAGCAAACTAAGATTTTGTTCTTTGTGATCGGTAAAGAAATGAAATATTTTGTGTTTAGTAAAGCAACATTTAGCGGAAATTGCAGTTTATACGAGCACTGGACATGGCACGAATGGTATAAGCAGGACAAAAGACAACACCTACTACATACACACAAAACGTCAACATTCAAAACTTTCTTAATTCAAACAATACAACCATCAGCTGTTACACGATAAATAACTTTTCGTCTTTGCATTAATATTTTTTTTATCACCTTAACACAAAAAGTGTCGCTTTTACATAGGTTTCTGACAACAAAACAAAAATATTTTAAAGACTGCTCATTTAGCAGATTGGTTCAGCTTTTGGAACAAGAAGCTGTCTTTGCCGTACAATGAAAACTCGTGAATTATACATTTACAATAAAACTTATATTTACCTTTTTCCGAAAGACTTTCTCCAGAATTCTGCGGCATCAGACTTTGTAATTTTGAAAGCATCGCCGATGTAAGATCCGTTGGGAAAAATTCCCTTCAGTTCCGCCAACATATGTGAAAATACAAGACTGAGTTTGGTCAGAGCACGACGGTAACTAGAGTTCTCGTCATACATTTTCTCTTTTCCATCTTTAAACAACTTGATTGCCTGCTTAGATTGTTTCATGAGATTATCTATATAGATTCTGAAATATTCGCAATCGTTCAAGATGTGCATTCGGTCCTCGTACTTATTTATAACCAGCTTTAAATGTTGGTATGTATCGGGCAAAATATCCAGGATATATGGAGGACTGTTTTTCAAAGACATTCGCTGATTCTGACACAATTTTACGACTCTGTCCATTAGCTTCCATGTCTTTTCAATAACTCTTCTATCGATCTGTGACCTGGGAGTTAAAACATTAACAAAGTCGTGCAACATATTACGAACTCGACTTGTCCTACTTCCATCGAGATTAGTTTGTAAGTTCGCCATCTTTGACCATTCGATTTCCGTGTACGATGGAGGCGAACTGCTTTCTGAGAAGTCACGTGGCCTAATCCGACCAATCATAACGTTATCCAATGCTTCAGCAAGTCCTTGTCTTGCTGTATCTTTACTTTAAAAATTTCTGAAACATTGTTTTCATTTCATTTTCACTTGCAACTTTATATTTGATTCAAAGTAACTAAAATTTTTATCATTTCAAAATACTGAAACTCTTAAAAGAAAACAATCCTAGTTTTACCCGTAGAATACTTTGCGGAGTTAGTATTAAATTGTGTTAAATGTTAAATTAAAAATGCGACTGCTGTATGTGGTTTGAAAACGACAAAAAAACTCAAAAACTGAATTATCTTGATGTCTTTGTAAGGTGAGGAAGTAAATGAGGCCATATAACGTTTGTCCGACCCTACACCATCACCATCAAGCTGAGTTTGCGTATTTGTGACGTAACAAGAACTGCGTGCTCTGATCTGGAGACCACCAACCAGTCAGTCAATACCCTCAATTTAGAAACTGCTGAAAGTCATTGACATACTAATAAAATATAGAGTTTCATGTCGGAAATGGGTCGGGGCAATAAACCAGTGATATTTCATTCGCTCCTGGGCTGTATTTAGAAATAGTTACTTCCTTTTTATCAATAATTCACGTTCAGCGATGGTTATTTCCGCTATCCTTTTATGTTGCTAATTAGATAAAACTAGTTGAACATTTGTGTATCGTTATTTAAAAATCGAGACTATCTGAGTAGCTTTTTTTTGTTTCAAGTTAAAAGACCCTGACGTAAGCACAGAAATCGTTCTGTTTGAGTTATCACCTACGCAGTTAAGAGGAGAGGTAGACCCCAGTTTATAGTTTTTAGGGGTGCAAAACGATTTCCCAAGTGGGCTATCGTATATTCAGTGATGTGGATGGTTGAGCAAAGTCTTTCAACTAATCTACTCAGGAAAACCTATATAGGGAACTTATAGAATTGTTAAAAGAAACTGCAACTGGCAGTAGTGATTCCGGAAATAATTTTTCTTAATCTTGTTTTTGTGTGAGTTTAGTTGTGTTGCTGTTAAACAAATATTTGAAGAATCAAAGGCATTGTGAAAACCTCGTAAGGCCCTCAATATCACCAATTCAATATACATATTACGTAAATGACGTAACGTTACGCCAGTTTGAAAGCAGGGTTTGCGTAGTAGCCAAGGAGGGGCCAACGATCATGGTAGCAAATCCCTTTCAAATTTCTCCGACTGTATGGAACGATTTTTTAAATTCAAGCGACATTAAAAACTCAGTAATACCTGACTGGTTTATAATTCAACTCCCGTCTTCTTTACTGAATGAGCGTTCAATCAGCCCGCAAAAAACGTCAGCAATAGCATTTTTAAAGCTTTTACGTTGATTAGAAATTCACAAAATAAAGGACTTTACGTGTTTAAGAGTTTGTTGTCGGTAACCAAGCAAGCAAGATAAAAAAAATTGCAAAACATAATAGTAGACACTGTTTATTAACTTAGTGGTAAAACTTTTCATTAAGTTTTCTTTGAAAAGTTTTCGCAGAGCAATGTTTTTTTGCGCGCGTATATGGGAAAAAATGTTAGTAAGTTGCTCCTTGTCAAGTCACGTTGTTTTAAAAAAAACTGATTGCTGGTGTTTGAACAAGAAAAAGTTATTTTAGTTTGTAATTTTCTTAAGCCATTAATATCGTTTAGGTTTATTTGGATAAAAAAATATGTTTTTGTCTGTTTTATATTTCGTGCTTTTTTTTTCATTCTAATGAAGGCCATTAAAAGCTTAGCCGAAATTATAAGCTAGTAATAGATTAGTTCTGTACACATAAACCGCGAAACCCTTTTATATTAACAAGTCACAAATACACTGACTATTTTTGTTTTTAAAATGCTAACTCTTAAGGAGATTAAGATTTAATCCGATATTAATTTTAAGGAGAAAATACAAACAATCGTCTTTAGTAGAATTATAGAAAATCCCTGGGTGTTAAACTCGCACCACGTAATCCGTAGATTTTTTAAACACTGAATTTTAGAATATTTAAATTTAGGAATACTTGTTTTGCAAGGGATCTATAGCAGAACATTTGCCGGGAATGAAAGATAGCCTAATGGAGCAGCTTCTTTGAGAGCGTTGAATGTACATTCAATAAGATTCAATCTTGATTCATTTCATCTGACGACAACAGATTTTACTGAAATTGACCAGCCAATCATTTTAACTCATGCAGCTTTGAGCAAGGACAAGAAAATCAAGAGTTTTCATCGCATTATTTAAATTTGAGATTGTTTATAAATCTTACTCGGTTTTTGAAGAAGTAATAAGCCATTACTTTTTAAGAATAGAGAATATTGATCTTGAAATAATAGCGAAAGCCAAAACTTATTATTACAGCCTGTTAACCAATTTTTTGTTTTAAAATTGGAGTTAGAATTGACGTTTCACGCACTTCCAGTAATAACAACTATATAACTAGTAATTTAAGTGGTATATTCCATTCTAAGATTTGTAATAATAAAAAATTGTTATTAAATTATTGTAATAACATATTTGTATTATTGCATGCATGTCTCCAAATTGTGGTGGACAGGCCTAAGGCTTGTCTGCAACCAGTCTTGTGTCGAGTACTCTTTTTTTAAAAATGTTATTCTTGACCTAATACCGCTTTCCGCTTGTAATTCTTAACTCTTTCGAACTTCAAGATTGCAGTATTAGAAACAATGTAGTTTGTGAAATTTTACGATAACCGTTTGAGTAGCTGTATAAATCTCAAGTTTTAAAATACTCTGAGCCCCACTGATGATGAGTCCTCAAAGACGAAAAAGTAATGTCTTCAGATAGAGTATATATATACATATATATATAGACAGACAGATAGATTGTTAGATAGATAGATAGATAGATAGATAGATAGATAGATAGATAGATAGATAGATAGATAGATAGATAGATGAGATAGATAGATATCTAGATAGATACTACATTTGTAAGAATATAAACAAAGGTCATTCGCACAATTTGTTTTATTAATTTTTGATCATGATGTCTCAAACACTGAACTTGAAAGGAAGTAACAATCAACTAAAAAGCTTGTGCAATGCGAAGGCACATTATTCAAAAATTTGAGGAAAAGGATCCATTTAATAACTGGTTAATGAGTTGATTGACCCGGCCGGACACCAAACCTAAATCCGGTCTCGGAGGCCCAACTCAATTGCTGCTGTCTGTAACTAGTCTAATCGGCTATATTTGGATGTTTGTTTGATCTTTTGTGTTTGACAGACAAGCAAACTTCAGTCTGACACACAGTTATCTCAAAAACAAAAAACTTGACCATCATTTCAGTTTACGTAATTTATTGATATCAAGAATCCATTCATTGGTTCTATTGTTTATTGTTTAGCCTGATCGAACGTGGTGCGGCAGAATTCTCTGTAACCAAAACTACTCGGATGTTTTTCAATTACGTATTAACAACCATATGTACGTAGAGAATAAAATTTGTAAAAAATAACAATGAAGATACTTAAACTGTGCTAATGCAAGTTTGCCTTAATGCTGAATAGCAAACTTAGTGTAACTAGTTACAAAAGCATAGTAAATATATGCACTAGTATGTGAGCTATAGCTAAGGCCCCATTGGTATTGGCCATTACCTCAGAAATCAACCATTAATAATGGTGGAAGTGAATTTCAGCAACGAACGCTTAAAATGCACTGTAACCTTCAGGTGTACACTCAAGGTGTTCTTAGGCGTATAACCATACGATGTATGCTATTAAAAAAAACCTAAGGTGAACCTCTAAGGTGTTCTTTACTGAACCTTCAGCTGTATGCTTAAGTTTTCTACAACCTTTAAGTTCAACGCTTAAGAAGTACACCTTGTCTTAAGTAAAAGTGAATGGGTAGAAAACTGTGGAACACCTTTTTCAACTTTTTGTTTATCCATTAATTGTGATTTCCGCTTGACTAAAATTTGTTTTCGTTTTTGATTGTATACAGGTTAACGTTTTGATAAATGACTATCAATGAAGTACCAACGCCTTTCCTTTATGAAAACTTGCTATCTACATAAGCGAAAAGAACGTAACTATATATGGTGTCATCCCGATATAACTACTGCATGCGCGCCGCACTTGTGAAAGATCCTTTCAACACTGAAAGTTAAAATTAGTTACTCCAAGAACCTACTTTGGACAACTATTTTTTTTTATGTCCGTTCTAGTACAAAATGGGTTTTATACGAAAGCATTACGTGTATGTAAAGACTTTCTATGTCCGGCACAAGACGACAAAAAATGTTCTAAAGAAATTTACCCAATGTTTCTAAAAAGCGACACTTTTATCGCATTAATTTTTATTTTTTTCAAAGTTTCGATATAGAAAAAGTTTGCTAAGAGATTGCTAATAATACGTACAATCTTATCTAATTATGTAATTTAATGAACTTTAGGTTGAAAAGTTTGATCATAATTAAGTTGAGTATAGGAAGATAATGCTTCAAGAGTTATATAGCCCTTTAGCAGAGAACACAAAGGACTATGACTCAAAACGTCATCTTCCTACTCTACTTATGGTATAAAGATTAATCATTTCAACCTAGAGTTGATTACATGGAAAATGATGTACATCCGCTCGTAAGAGCATTTCATTTATCAAATTTGACTTTCAGGTAGGATGTTGCATGTACAATGCTTTACTTTTAGTTGTGTATTAAATCAGTAATTTCCTTTTTTGGCTAATTTTTAAACACTCTTCAAATAGTTTTTTTAACAAACTACACGCAGTGCGTTGGCGAGAAGGTCATCATATGATCATAATATAGATCCGTTCCCTCACTTTATATGGAAATTTTATGAAAGCTAAGATGAGACCTTGCAATTCCACTTTCTTCTGTTCTCCGCAGCTGCTTCAGTCCAAGACTGAAATCCCAATTGTGACAACTCTCCTTCATCATGCAGTCCTTCTTTAAGTTTCCCTTGGTCTTTTATACACCTACCCTTGCCGTCAGACGTGACCATGAAAGATCAGCTTTCATTCGTAAAACATTTCCTATCCACTTTAAACTTCGCCTCCATATATATGCCTGTATACACTTACTGTCTCTGCTGTGGTTTTTCTTCTAGTTTCCTCCTTGCTTTTTTTATCGGACATTAAATCTTCAAGAGTCTTCGTTCAAGTTTGTGTTTGAAGGAGACTATACCTGTGCTTTATTTTGTCATGTTAAATTTGTAATGAGCCACTGAAGACTCGGAACCTTCAAGTAGCTGAAACCCGTAATTTAGAAAACTCAATTTTAAAGGTGTTCACACTATACCGCGACTGATAACCCCAGTTTGCTTGCTAATTCTTTCTGCGAACAAAGTATCCAATGTTGCCGGTGCGTTGCTGAACAAGTGAAAGTCTCTGACTTCCCAAGGACGGGACACTAATCCATCACAAGTTACTGAAGTTAGATCCTAGCCGAAGCTGGTACTCATTAACCGACCTCGTAAGGATGGAAAACTGAGTAAGCTTTGGCGGAAAAGAAGGTTACACAAGTTTTCATATTTCGGCAGAGCCGGGGATCAACCCTGGAACCTTGAGGTTAGAAGGCAGAGATCAGTTCTACAACTAGGTGCACCAACGCGGCCTTACTGTCCATTTTTAGTGGCTGGACCTATATCGACCTAAATAGTTGTTTATTTACATCAATATTTACCTAAAATGTCAATTGGCCTTCTAGTTTGAATTTGACTTATCAAGAGCAAAAATTCAATTGACGTCTTTTTCTAAAAAGTAATATCTCAACCAAAGATCTGCTTGCTTTTGTGACGAACTTGCAGTTTTGAGAAAGGCGCCATCTGATCTTTTGTGTAGCAATACCTTACTAAGGCCTAACCAAGAAGGTAATTCCTTGTAATGCTTTATCATTTATTTGCAACAAAAAAGAAGTAATAACGAGTGTTTGTAAGTGTTTATAATCAAACGCTTTACTGATAGTTTGCTGTGCTTGGAAAAACTGTGTTATTTAACTCTTAATGTAAATGAAACACTTGTGCCATATAAAAGATATATTATTAATAGATTGAAAATGAATTAAGAACCAGAAAAGATCAACGTAAGCGTGTTGGTTTCTTGATTTGGCGTGGGATAATAAATGTCTTTTCTCCACCCCTGCCTTAAAATTTATCAAGTTACGGTCTTGAACAATTGGTACTTAAGAGTCATCAATTACGTATGAAATATTGGCTGTGTAATAAACGATCTAATTTATAGTATTTTAAAACTAGTTTCGAATTGAAAATAAATAAGGCTGAACGAAATGCTTTTAACTCTATAATATTTTTAAAACTGCCCAAGTCAGAACGCTGGAAGTTGATAGGTTGAGGAACAAAAGATATGGAGCAGGTTTGGACACAAAAATCCCGAAGTATTACATAAAATCTATTTAGAAATTCTTGCTGTTTTAAAAAATCAACTATTTTAATTTCCCCTAAAAATTTTGTTAACATTTCTAAAGGTCTCTAAACAATTTTAAATCGTTTCATATCCGCATAATCCTTTTTTTGCCATCTCTCCACAACTTATTTATTATTTCTTATCAAATATATAATTATAACACAAAAAATGTAAGTTCTTACCATATTCATGCAAAATTAATAAACAATTTAACATTCCAAAAAAATGAAAAAATTGGAATTCTCTGCCGTATGACATCAAAATCACAGAGCCTTACGATAATTTTAGGAGTAGAATGCTAGATTATTTCTTCCACTTTTCATTCTATAATATATTTAGCCTTTCACAGGCTTAATCTTAGAATTCAGGTTCTCTCACAAATAACGCTGGTAATTCATTATAGTCTATCTTATGAGGAGTAATATACCATATATACTTGTCAATTTCGTATACTTTGTGCCTCATGTGTTTAAAAATGTTTTCTTGTATTGTAATTATTTACTTTAGGCTCTGCTAAATTGAGAGCACTATGAATTGATAACGGAACAATTGGCTTGGGCGCCTTAACTTTATGAAACGGTGGAACAATTAGAGAGTCCTATTGCGGAGACATTTCACACTTATTTTACCTTTAAAGTGTATACTTTGAGATTAAATTACGAATATAACCACAAGTGTTAAAGCAAAAAATAATACGATATTTGTTAATAATATATTTTCGTCGATAACTGTACATGCTATATAAGCCATTAAAGGAACTTAATGCACGTATATTACTTCGCATGTTTCATGTGACTTATGCTTGGGGCAAATTATACCAATATTGCCCGGTTTTGCAATGAATTGCAACCATTTCACATATGCATAATTTAAAGTTGACCGAATGCTTTGATCACGAATAAAACCATAAAAAACAGCAGAAACTAGCTGCCGCGAACCAGTAAACAGATGCATACAGTTAACATTTATAATTTTTGAAATGCGAATTTAGATGCTTGCTGCAGTTTGCATTTCGTTTTAGATCTTGAAAAAAAGAAAGATGATTTCCGTTGCAATATATTTATGTTTCTTGTAAAATGCTTTTAATGTTCCAAGAACCCGTACTTTAGACAACAATAGGTTGAAATTTTATAATGACTTTCCCCGTCAGTATAGTTTAAGGAGCTGAGGTTTTGAGAGTTAATCCTTAATTGATCAATGCACCATTAATTGCATGCTCAGACAAAGCGCTATTAAACGTTCAAAACGTCAGTTCTTTACATTATCTACTTACAAAGAAAATCATTTTAACATTTTGTTCTCTAATAATCTAGAGTTGCTTTGACAAAGAGTTAACGCTTGAAACGTCAGATCCTTACACTTCTTACGGTGACGAACATAGAAAATTCAACTTTAAGTTGTTCAAATCGGCTTAAAAAATGTTTTTTTGCAATTGTTGCATTGAAAAAATTAAACATCATGTAAATAGAAAAACACCGCAAATTGATCTTGTATAGCGTTGGAGAAAAAAAACCTCCAAAAACAATTATTCTTTGTCTCTTTCAAAACGTCGACTAAAGTAGCGTTAACTGGGACAGTGCGTTATTTGTATTCAGGCGCGTACGCAGGGGTGGGGTGCATCGGGTGCACGTGCACCCCCCCCCCCCCACCTGATAAAAAGGTCCGCTCAGTCAGATCAGATACGGCAAGATAAGAACAATCAAAAAGGGATGAAATAAAAGAAAGAAAATGGACAGCAGTTCAGGTCGGGGATACAAATTATATAGTAGATATTTTTCGACTTTTTCATGTTTCCTTATCCATATTGTTGTTACACATATCAGATATCAGAAATGTTTAGACATCAAATTTTCAGGACTGATAACCTAAGGTCCGCTCAAGCTTAAAGTGCACCCCCCGCAGGAAAAGCTGCGTACGCACCTGATTCCTAATGTTTCTAAAACTTGATATTTTGGTCACGGTTAACTAACGGTGTTGGCTTGATTAGGCAGTGAAAGAGTGAAGTCTTACGTAATTTACGTAGACTAATCACACTATACAATGAAACACATCTCGCTTGAACTAAATGAACTAAGTAGGCGGGATTTCTAAGACCATTCTGCGGAATTAAACTACATTTTTTTTCTTTTATACAAAGAAGTACCAAAAATGATAAGAAAATAGAGTCAACGCAGAAAAGGTGCTACAGCTTCCTAATTTTGAACTGGGAGTGGGTTTTCGAAAACATTATGTTTGTTATGGCAAAAGATAAGCCAACATATTGGGCCAAAATGTAAAGATGCCCTCTAACCCCGGCTCTTAAGATATTGTCTCCAAAATAACTGTATAGTATTGGACCTCCCCGACATCTTAAACAAATAATAAACACAACGTACACAAGGCTGTAGACAAAAATTTTTGACTGGGGGGAGGGCAATAAAGCGAGGTCTGGAGAAACACCCTTTCAAAACATTTTGAAATGAATGCAGAAGTGTTGTATTCGACTGATTGCTGCCCCCCTCTCCCCCGAGACGAGTGATCGGTTGTGAAAAGTTTCAGACTAACAAGGTAATTTCAGTAAATTGCAGGTTTTCTGCCCAATACTTCAGAAAAAGATTTTTTTTTCCAAGTTTTTTTGGGGGATGGGTGATGGGGGGGGGGGGCAACTGCTCCCCCCCCCTTGCCCCTCCGCTAGCTACGGCCTTAGTATAATGTTTCTCTCAATAGCTAAAAGAGGTAAACCATTCCCCGAGTCAATGGCTCATCGAAGCCGACTTTTATCTCTGGTTTCTATAGTGTTGAGGGGATCAAAGCTTTTGACCCCCCTGGACGTAAAACTAATCCCTCGAACGTTTCTCTCAGTTTCTTCTTCTCATTTTACCGACCTCGCAGTGATTGAAACCTAAGTCATTTGTGCGGAAAAAAAATTCTCATGCACGAATGTTTGAACTCGGAGAGCCAGGAAGCGAAGCTGTGACCTTGTGATTCCAAGTCAGAGTTCTTACAACAGCGCGAACCGTGCCACCTTATAAAAATTTACCAGGCCCTAGAATAATGGATGAGAAAAGCTGCGAATTGTGGAAACGAAGAAGACCAAATACTAAGTGAACCCTTGATAATGATTGCTTTTTGCTCTCTCACTCTTAGGATATTGGTGCAGAATAACGCTACGGTAAATACAAAGAGAGTTAATTAATATGCAAATCATATAATCACTTTTTTCAAATTACAACAACACTAAGTCTATCAATTTGCATGTTGTATATTCCGCTTTTAAGTAAACAGGGACCAAAAATGAACATTTTCAGCGTTTTCTGGCCTAAAAAATTATAGAACTTTTTCTGTCTTTTGCTTTCAAAATTGTAGACAAAAATTTTCAGTATGGAACAAGGAATCCTCACAAAACGTGACTGCAACCAGCAAAGTCAATGAATTGGTTCCGGAGATAATCAGATAAATAAAGCTTAAAAAAATAGTTTTACAAGAGATGAATGTTTCACACGTTAATTTTTGTTATGCATGCAGTTTTTTTAAGTGAATATGTTTAGTTTCTATAATCATAAGTTGGCTATATGAGCATGGAAATCTGTCTAAAACTGCTTTTTTGACAGCAGTGTTTTACTTGAGGCAATCGGTTGTATGTTACAACTTTCCTTAATTTCTTTATAAAAATCGAAAATGAAACTTTTTTACTAAATTCAATTTTTTATTTTTCCGATCCGACCGGTTGTTATTGCGTACGTATTTTTCGCCAAAAAATATGGTTGTTTCCTGAAGCGTTTAAACCGGGCTATCACTACTGCAAAGGAAGTTATTAGAAAAAGGAATAAATTGAGAGTTAGATAGAGGGCAAATGCCATTGAATAATACTCTTAAAATAATCAGGAAAGCAGGAAGATATAAAAAATAAAAAAGCAAAACGAGAAAAACACTAGTGAGAAGCTGCTACTTTAGAGCTTAGAACATATTCCATATAACTACATTCAGGGTAGAATCACCTAAAATATCAATTAACTAAGCCTATATAGAGGGCTAAACCTATCCTGATAGGGAGAGGAGGAGGGATGATTAACCGACATCATAGTGTTATAACATCTCGAGCGGGGGGGGGGGGTAGGGAGTATATGTAACGTTCAGCAGGGTAGCGTTTATTAGAATTAGATTACAAATCACTTAAAGCAACTATTTCATAGATATTCAACTTCAAAGTTTCAATACCTTATTTTAGCTTTTAAACCTATATCTCCCAGTATAAACTAGACTACCATTTCTACTAATCCTTTTTCAGTGAAATGAAGATATTGCATCTAATGAATTCCTTCATTACAAATTCCTACCATGAACAGCCAGAGTCACATATCTTCCCTCACCTACCCCCTCATATTTCTGTTTACGGTTCGAATGAATCGAAACAATAGTTTAACATTTATGAAATCAATTAACTCAAGACTGTGATAATAGAAGGGGTTAAGTCATTTATCATGCATTAGTTTCTCGTCTCTCGGCAGTAAAGCAGGTAGTGGCGAGTTGCTGACTTTAACGTACACTCAAGAAACGCCTTGTCAACATTCAACTCAAAATAATGAAGTGCCTTATCTTGTGTGCCCTGGTTTCTCTTGCCTTAGCTAAGCCAATCCTTGAGCAAAATAAGGAACAGGAAAATGGTATGCAAAGTTTAATATTCCTATAGAGTTTTGCAGTTCTACTAAGGAACGTTCACACATGTTCTTTTATCGATCATAGCAATTCAGTGCAAAAACTTTTAACTCCAAAAATGAAATCTCGCAGCTCACTTTGCCCATTTCTTGTTAAATTTTCAAATTAAAGTCAATTAAGTTTTGAAAACTTTTGGAAACAAGGAATATTTTCAAAACCTACCACTCGAAACAAACAAAATAAATGGCCACTTTTAATATACGGTTTTATCAACTGATTCAAAAGGTAGAATAACAACAACTTCCTTTCTTTAAGAAAAACAACATAACGTGATAAATTTTCACTTTCTAGGGTTTCATGTATAAAACAATTGACACAAGTCATTTCTAATCTATATGAAAAACAAAGTGAATGGTTTTTATTGGGTTCGTAATTTTGTTCGAAGGTAATATAATTGATTTCAATCTTATTTGAAATCGGGTTTCAGCAAAATAAGAATCAAACTTTTTTCTGTATTTCTTAACAAGCATTAAGGTCTCACAATTTGCATGTTATATTTTCCGGGTAATGTCGGTTTCAGTATAACAAACAAACAATATCTTGTAGGAGGACACGCCTAACCTAAACGAGAAATTTTACGGTTCCTTAGCCATGGTGCAATTATTTAACATTGTACGCGGTTTTGCAATGAATTTTAATAGTAAAACAAGTTTCCTTAGAACTAAAAATCTAAGATAAAAAAAAATATGACTCGAAAAGTTTTGATGGTCCACAGCTAAGAAAAAGTATATAATTTAGAATAAAGCCATTCTCAATAGAATATACTAACAGTTAAAGAAAAAGGTTTCACACTTCATAGTTACTCCTCAGTCCGGCCCCAGCAAGGAATTTTTATGGGTCATAGTGAAAACCAATACCACAGTGGACCAAACGTTAGGGTACAAAAAACAAGAGTTGGTTAGTGTCCCGTCCGCCCACAGATAAAGGGCCCCGCTCACTCTCAGGACTTTTTTTTAAATGTTTTATTTGAACTCAACTTTTATCAACCATAAAAACAGTAGAAAACCATGAACTTTCGCGACTTCCGTCTCGCGGACCCGCTGTATGAATCATATTGATGAAAATAAATAAAAAAGTTTAAGAAATACGTGCTGCGCAAGTAAATCCAGTTTCGAATGAAATAAAAAAAAGTATAAATAAAAAAGGCCCCGACCGCCCGCCCGCTTTTTGGCAAATGCTAAGGACTCAAACTTTTTTTTTGTGTGGCCTCATAACATTTCAGAGAAGGGGAAGGAATAACGTTTAGCACATCAACAAAGAACTTTAGGAATACATAAATAAATGATTTCCTATCTTGTAAGATTTAAGTAAAGGTTCTTAAAATCAACTCTTAACCCTTTCAGCCCCAGGCAATTTATCAATGTCTAACGTCTCCTTACATAACTCAAACAAAATAGTATAAATGGTAATGAGAAACTCGGAATTGATCAAGTGGAAAAAGCTCTGGAAGTTGAAAAGCCAAATTCTCCCAAACTGTTTATATAGAAAGTATGGAACTCAGATGGGAGAATTTGCTAACACGTCATTTGTCGTGTTTGGGGCTTAAAGGGTTAAATCTGTGCCGGTATAATTAGTCATTAAGTCAGTTACTAACATCAGCTTTGTCTTTGGCAGTTGAACCAGATGCTAACCTTGACGAGGGTTCAAAAAGAGAATTGCCGCCTTTTACGCGAGAACCATACACCGGCGAAACGGAAAGGTATCGATATACAACCTACTGGCGTAGGTATACCACATATCGTCCGTTCACCTTCTGGCGCCCATATACCACACGGCGTCCATACACCGAATATCGGCCCTGGACAAGTATCTATCGAACTTCTTCTATGCACAGCCGAAAACAAAATCCTTACGGTATGTATAATTCTTCTTCTTCTTTCGGCGTCTCCCTACGAAGGGTCACCACAGCGGGTTTTACTCCTCCGTTTGGCTCTATCCTCCACATCTTCTCATCTTTCTTCCTCTAAACCAACATTCATCTCATCCTGTTCTTAAGCTTCCCACTTCTTCCTTGGCCATCCTCTCCTCTTCCCTGGTGCTTTCATTTTGAGTATACCTTTCTTTCCACATACTCCTCTTCTTCTTTGAAACTGTGAAGTGATGAAGTGTGACGAGTGTGGACGCAAGTTTCTCTGCTCTCCAAAATTTCTACTTTTACTGCTATTAATCAATCTTTCTACTGTTAATATCTCACGAAAAAGGATAAGGAATGTGGAAGATGTACAAATTACCGACGAAATACAGCTTGTGCTCTCAAATAATCGATTTGACAACAAGAATCGTACTATTGGCCGTGCTCCGAGATATCTCGCCTCAAAGGTATTATACACTATAAACGGAACAAGTTCATTTCAACTTTATCGTATTATACTGAGTGGGGATGTACACCCTCAGCCTGGCCCTACAGCAAAGAGAACTATTAAATATCCTTGTAAAGAGTGTAACAAGAGTGTGAGGTCAAACCAAGATGCGATATTATGTTGTAAATGTAAGGTTTGGTCGCATGCGAAGTGTGCTGGCTTAACTAAAGTAAATTTCAAGTACTATTTGGACAACCCTACTATTGATTGGAAATGTGGATGGTGTGTCCTTCCATTTTCGGGGAATGGAGACTGTTTTATTGAAGTGGAAAAGGATGGTGAAGATGATTTGCTAAATATCACTAAAATTTCACAGATTGATAGCAGCGAAGCTGAATATGCAAATTGTGTTCCAAAAAACGAAATTAATGAGGGTCCCTTGGGTGCGGACAATGAGCCAACAATTGTTGTCACAAGACGGAAAAACAGTAGAGGGTTAATGATATGTCACTTGAACGTCAACAGTATTCAGAATAAATTTGAGGAACTCAGTACTTTGGTAAATCAACTTAAAGCACATGTTATATTCCTGACCGAAACAAAGATTGATGCTTCTTATTCTAACAGTCAATTTAAGTTAAAGGGATATCATCTTTACCGTAATGATCGCGCAAAAGGAGGAGGTGGAATAATGGCCTATTTTGCGTCTAATTTGCACACAAAAAATTTGAAAACCAACAAGAAGTACAACACGTTTGAATCCCTTGTTATTGAATCGAAGTTTGGTCGTCACAACGTTATCGTTATCGGGATATACAGACCGCCAAAGTGCATTGGTAGCGATTACTACGTCAGACTAGAGGAAGACCTGAACGACATTGTATCGTGGGCGAGTTTGCAAACACAATTTGTTATAGTTACTGGAGATCTAAATCTTAATCGACTGAATCCTGAAAGTAGAGAAGGGAAAATATTAAGGGATCTCGAAGACGTACATGGTCTTTCATGCTTAATAGACAAGCCTACAAGAATTACTGAAGCAAGTCAAACATTACTAGACATTATTTTAACAAATAAACCTGAACTTTTTAGAGACAGTGATGTATACGATCCTGGTATCAGCGATCACGCACTGGTTTATGGTATTATGAACGAGAAAGGTAAACACTATCCAAATAAGGTAGTCTCATTTAGAAGTTGTAAGAACTTGAATGTTAAGGATTACCTACAAGATTTACAGTTTGCGCCATGGCATGTCGCGGAAATATTTGATACGATGGATGATCAGTATTCTTACTGGAACTTGCTCTTTACTAATGTGATTGACGATCATGCACCTCGCAAAAAGATGAGAGTGAGGGCTAAAGATGTTCCTTACATGACGCCGGAATGGAAGAAGGCAATAAAGGAGAAACGCAAATACCAGAAAAGATACTCAAGAAATCCTACACAGGAAAATTTACGACTTAAGAATTTCTGGAGAAACAATGCGACTAAAATACGTAGAAAAGCTGTTAAAAATTACTGGTTGGTTAAAACGGAATCTGCAAAGACTGATCCAAGAGAGTTTTATACTGTCTTTAAACCTTTTTTGGATTCTAAGTCATCAGGTATAGACGATACACGCATCAACTTGGAGATAGACGGTCGCCTAGTAACAAATCAAACAGAAGTTGCAAACTACTTTGTTAACCATTTTGCGGACGTTGCTGCCGACATTGGGGATCCTCATCTCTTGCTGTCTACCGAAAAGGAACTTGAAAACCACAAAAGTGTGCAGGACATTCAGAGAAACAAAAAGATTGTTAATGCTCCAAAATTTGAATTTCACAGGC
>JAOEHV020054904.1:0-16947 GCA_025447995.2 Isaurus tuberculatus
TCTTACCACAGTTTGACGTCATTCTGTGATCTATTACTGAACAGACGCACAAAAACATGGAATCTATTTGTTAAATAACCATTGTTACTATTGTACTTAAATACTGTCATTATGGTATCAACTTCTCCAC
The DNA here is from genome assembly GCA_025447995.2 of Isaurus tuberculatus. Classification (NCBI taxonomy): domain Eukaryota; kingdom Metazoa; phylum Cnidaria; class Anthozoa; order Zoantharia; family Zoanthidae; genus Isaurus; species Isaurus tuberculatus. The sequence continues at coordinate 131 of JAOEHV020054904.1, forward strand.
ACTGACGATGGCATATGTAAATGCCGAAACATGTCTGTGTTAAAATTTAAGTGTTGTGTATTTTCTTAAAGTACTTAAATTGCTGCTACTTAGACCTTCTGTTATCAAATCAAAATTTTTACTCTTTGTGAACATTCATTATACATTTAAATTTACTATTGACGTCTATGGAATATATAAAGATAAATCTTTGGTTGTACCAAATCTAACAATTAATCAAATTCTATCTAACGACGAGGAGCAAGGAAGATGGCGAACCAAGAAAGAAGCGTTCTGGTGAAAATCGCGATTACGAAGCCATATTTAAACTAGTTTGTAAGTCCGCTAAGATATTAGATTGCAAAACGGTGTTTTCAAGATCTATGCTTGGTTATCAAATTGGAAACCAGAAAAACAAAAAGGATCCGCAAAGAGCACTGCTCCCATTCGCGCGTCCATTTTCTCTTTCCTTTCTTCCACTTGACGAATGCGCTTAAGCTTTCAATCTCCTTGCAAAGAAAAGAGGCTTTTATACTGTCTACTAAAACAGCATAAGCTTTTTTCTCGTGAGTGGCTGGGCAAGAGTTTAGTCACTAACTTTCGCTTTCGCTTGCTCCTTTTTCAAGGGGTTTTACAAAAATGAATCGTATACATGAAAATATTTGAGGCTGGAGGTTAATATTTGGATGTCATAGTTCCTTATTGTTTGTTCCAAATAATCTAGATAGAAGAGTCTCGGTAATAAACTTGAAGAAGATAACAAAACTTTTTATTGAGATGTATTTCGGCCGGTTAACTGTCATCAATAATAAATTGGTATATAGTTGAATGAAAATATATATATAATGCACCGATCAATTTGAAACTTTAACATGTCCCCCCCCCCCCTTCCCGGGGGCAACGCCCTGGCATTTGAACTTTTGGATTCATATTTGTTCAAATTCCCCACCCATGGGAAAATGTGCCTGTCAAATGCCCGGGGATGGGGGATGTTGAAGTTTCAAACTGATTGGTGCATAAATGATTCAATAGTATATAACGAGAAAAGTATCACAAGGAGAGTCTAAAGATTCATCTATTCAACCTTTTTTAAATACGATTTCACGTTTATTATGATAGCCTTTTTGATTTTTCAGTGAATTAATTTTGTAAAACTTTTTTTTGTTCTTTATACCCTAAAGTAACCCCACATTATTTTTCATTCACATTCGACTTTCTAATTACTTGCACTTAGGATGTCACCTGATCTGCTGAATCGGGTTTGCAATAAAAAGTATCGTTCTCTTCCGTTTCACATACTTTCTGATATATGCTACAACTCCAAAACGATTTCCTTTATTTATTCCTAAAGATTTTAAATTCCATGTTAATTCATGATTTGCCTTCAACCTACAGTAAAAGATAAAAATAAATTCTTGTTCCTTCCCTCTTCGCTTATCTGACTCCAGTTGTTTAACGGAGAATACTATGTAGATTTCCACCAGCAGAATTAAGACTAGGAGAAATGCTGCAAGCCACACGACCTATTTGTTCAATCATTGAATAACATTTGCATCCCTGAGCATTCCAATAAGTCCATTGTAAGCCCCTTTTGTGAAACGAGCCATCGAAATGAATGGGGCACTTTAAGTTAACGTGGCTTCTCTCATCAAGAAGGGCAAAATATAGGGCGCACTCCGTCATTCCTTTTAACTGAAGAATAGCTTTATCTAACTTCGATTTGTAAAGTTCAGCATTGTTGTTAGCACTATTCAACCTTCCGTTAGCATAATCCAATGCTCTCTGTATCTCTAACAGCTTTTTATTAACCTCTTCCTCCTTCTGTTTACAAACAGCTATATCCTTTTTTAACTTTTCCTCTGCATTTTCAATTCTTTGCTCAGCACTATCCAAATATGGGACGAGAAGCTTTCGTGTATTTCTTCCATCAAGCATTTCAAAACCTTCCAAAGTTGTGATTTCTTTAAAAGGAAGCCGTGAAAGCGGAACATGACACTCATCACAAACCTCATTAAAGTCGTACGTTTGAGCGAGTACAAGAATCTTCATAGCATTTGCTATAGATTTTGGTTCGGATTTAAGAAATTTTCCACAATCTTCGATTACTCGTTTCATTTGGTATTCATCTGCTAGTTTCAACACATGTTCAACATTTTCCACTGAAACAAATAAGAAAAGCTTGGAATAAATAATCAAATGTATTTCACTGATTGTATAAACACGGAATATGTTTTTGCACATTTGGAAAATATAGCTTTTCAAATGCTCGAATCCGAAATAATTTGAGTAGTGTAGGACAAATATTGACGATTTTATACGCACTTAAAGTTCGCATATTTCAGCCGAAAAATAGTAGTTACCCTGAGTGGCCAAAATGCCACCTAAACAATAGATAGTGATGTAATGTCGGTGTACAAACAAACTTTTTAGAATGTAGGAGAAACAGAAAGGGGAAGAAAGAAGAGATAATTGTGTTGCTGGCACTCCCAATGGACAAAGCTGCCAAAACACAAAGAAATCACATGTTAAATTTATGTCACATTTAAATTTTTGAAATCAAAGTAAAAATAAAGCTAAGCCTCACCGCTGTGTTCCCTTCATTACGTCACTCAACCCAGTCCCATAGACCACTTTTAGTGGCAAAGTAACCATTTTCAAACTTTGGAATCGTAAGTTCGAACACAGGGGGCCCACCTCTTCCTTTTGAGAAAATATTTAAAAACGCGAAAATAAAGCGCAAAAATATAACGGAAAAAAACTTAAAGCCAGCGAAAAAAAAGCAAAAAAACAATTGTCTGAGAGAGGCTGGGAGGGGATAGGGAGCGGCACATGGGAAAAGAGGAGAAGGGTTGAAACTCCAGTCACGTGATAACTTCATGTGTTCCATAGACAGCTGGGTCACACGAGCGATCGACGAAGATGATAATCAGACTCCTGATGATGACTTTTAGACGAAAACGTTAGAGTTTAAACCTTTTAATACACACAATTTAGCCTTTATTTATTTTAAATTTCTAATTTTAAAGTATATAAAAATAAATTACTAGTAATATTCATTGTACAGTTCTTAACTGCAAAACTCTTTTTCACACACCCTATTTGAAAACTCCTTCTAATGACTAAAGAATAACAGGGTAAAAGAGAATTCACCAGCAGACATTATTCACTGGTGTTATCATTCTACTTACTTGTTAAGTTCTTGTGTTGCTGTGGATAAATTTGGTGCAGCAGATCAAGAAATTGTTTTGCTTTCTTTTGTGGTAACGTTATATGGTCTCTACTGTTCTCTCTGAAGTCTGATTTAAACATCGCTCTGAAAACTGGCGAATGCATAGACAACATCACACGGTGCACATTGAAATGCTCGTCCTCTACCACAAGTGTGACATCACTCTCTTCCCAGGGATCAGAAAACATGTGCTTCCCCAGCCCAGAAGGGCAATCTGAAACTTTATCAACAAATATTCATAAAACTTTTGAAATTTGTCAATTTTTTTTTTATAAACTAAGTATAATTGCACAGTTTATTACTGTTTCAAGTAAACATTTTGCAACATTTGAATCACCTTCAAAGTTCTCTAAAAAGTAACAAACTAGTGCCATATATAATAGCTAAAGCAACAAATCAACAATATTTAACTAACTTTTTTTCAACAGTATTTTTATGTGTCCTATTAAGTTATTTCACAGTTAATACAGAACTTAATCACTTGGTATTTTGTTGTTTTAGCTCATAGAATTAAGTAGGATTTGTTAATATGGGTCACCTAACTAGAAATTAAAAAATATATATATATATTACCAGTAAAAACCTAAATGGAAGTATGGACCATTCAAAACATGATGAGGGCTTTGTGGGGGATTGTCAACTGACATGGTTTTCTTTTGTTTTTCAGCTTGAGAATGACTACTTATGCAAAATGTACAGATTTATGTTATCTTGGAAACCTGAGTGGGTAAGTAACAAAAGGAAAACATCCATAACCAATTGGAAGCAAAGAATGTGTACGTAAACAATAGGGAACTGTCGGCAACCGATTGGAAAAGTCAACCTTGCCATTTGTGATCGATGCCAAAAAGTTTTGACCAATGTCAACTTCCCGATGATTTCATGTGCTCAAGGCAACAGGTGTATTTGTTGCGTTTTTCAATCAAAGTTTAGCTCCAAGTAAGTTTTTATTTTTCACACCTTTTTCTGCTTCATTAGCTTTGATGGCTTTTTACAGCTTGCCAACTGTCTGTCAGCTCGGTCAAAGCAAATGTTTTACTCATTTTGGCTTGGCAGTGAGTAGGTTTTATGCGTGAAAAAAGATAATATACTACCAATTGCGACAACATGTGCCAGTGATGAAGAGCCCGCAAAGAGAAAATATATTTACAAAAACTTCATCGAAGGTGAAATAAAGTTGAGATTGTTATTCCGTGCTTCCAACATACTTTCTGCATACATTTTTTTATTTGCTCCCAAAACACACATGCACTACAGTATGAGGTGCCTATTTTTATCTTTCTTGTTGGCACAATTTTTTCACTTTTCCTAAACTTTTTTATGAACAAATTTATGAGCAATCAAAGGCAAACATTTTCCTCAGGTAAGCAATAGATATTGAGGCTCTAAGTTTTTTTCAAAATTTTCCTCTAAAAATTAAACCTTTAAAAGTTCCTATATGTCTTTCAAACATCAGAGCTTTCCGATTTCTCAAGTGAATAGATATGTCACTTTCAAATAAATTTTAAGATTTACTAAACGCCTTTATATTTACCTTAGATTATTTAGCATGTATTGATACATACTCTTCTTTCCCTTTGTTTTTACTAACAATATCTTGAGGTACTTACCTTCATCTTCAGCAGTACTATCAACTGACATTTTAATTCTTCTGTAAACCTTCTGTAATAAAAAAAACAATATTAAATTGTTTTGCAGCAAAGTAAAACCCTTGTGTTTGTCACTCATCAATTTTTAAGAAATTACTACAAGGTGACTAACTACTTTACTCAGGTTTTGTTTGTTGTATGTCTGGAGTTTTATCTCTGAAAGTTTTCGCAAGCAAAAAATACTTCATTTTGTTTTAGTTTTAGTAGAAAGAAGAACTTCTTTTAAGGATAGATTGAAGGATTTTCTTGACAAGTACCGACCTCAACACATACCAAACTCAAGGGGGTGTTTGGTCACATTACTGTATATTCTTATGGCCTCCGAAACATGTACGTACTTACCCTATGTCCCTAGATGCCTTTAAAGCAAAGTTAAAAACTCATCTCTTTAAAAATATTTTTAATTTGTAATGTTAATTTTTATTCATTTTTTATTATTATTACTATTACCTAACAACCATCATTAATGTAGAGCACCACTGGATCGCGAAGCTGCGCAGTATAAATTTGCATATTATTATTATTAATTATTTATTAAAAACTTCAGTTACATAAAAAAACAGCAGCCAATTTTAGAAATTGGTTATCAGAGCATCCAAGATCAACAACAACTCAATTTAGAAGCAGCATAACAAGATACAAGAATAGGGAGATATTAGAATAACTTAAATGTGTACCAAAATAATCATTGCAAGGATGTTATAGAGTACATCTGTTTTTGAAAATGATTGATAAGGGACTGCTCAATAAGCAAGGGGATGGGCAAGAGGATTCAAGAAAGGGGGTGTTCGGAAACCTATGACCCATCCCCCCCAACCTGACCCAACCCTTCATGCTAGATGGAAATATAGATTAATTACAGTTCATTTCATAGACTTTGTATAACTTCAGTCTTTTCTTATAATCTGTACCACTTACGTAGGTATGTGAAAAAATAACTTTAGTATACTGAGTCCCAAAAATGTCTAGGTGTTAAATAATTGTTAAAAGCCATTCAGGCACAAGAACACTTACAAAGTCTTCCATGCATCAAGCTATAATGGGGCAACTTGTCACCATCATTGTTTGTGTCTCACTCAACATGTATGCTCATTGACCAAATTTGTCAATAAGAGCTAAGACTGGGGATCTCAGAATTTCTAATAATCTCTTAGAACTTTAACAAATATCTTTGAGTTGAATGGCCATGAAAATGCTTGAGTTGATAGTACCAAGTTCTTATTCTGTCTTATTCAGTCTTTCTTCACTTGCCTTAAATCTTTTGACCATGGTCTGATACTAACTATTCTTAAATTAACGAAAAGAAACATCAATTGAGAAAAGTTTTGTGTGCAGTTGGAATAATGGAAATAAGTTTCCTGCTGGGTATCAGGGCAAGTGAAGTTGATAAAAGGGGTTTTGGAGAATGAAAACTTAAAATAATTATAATATCAAATAAATCATTTTTGAGGAACTGTGATGACAGAGATGGAGGTTAAAAGTAACAAAAGAAAAAACAGTAGTGAAAGAAAGAAAAGCTCAAATTGAGATGAAAGTACTTAGCAAAATAAACAGAAGTAGCAATCACACAAAATTGTGAGGGAAATACAGGTGTAGACAGGAATAACATTAGTGAAGGAAAGGACAGTGTGACAACTTAAACAACAGTAGTGATGAGTTAAATTCATTGATCCCTTTCTCAAATTAAGATAAAGCTAGTGAAATTTGTGATGAAATAAACAAAAATGACAATGAAAGGAACTACAACAGAAGAAATGTTCGTGTTGATACAAGCTTATTTTTCTCAGAAGAAAAAATCTTCTGAGTCCCTAACGGGAATCGAACCCATGACCTGATTACCGGTCAGACGCTGGAAAGGACAAAAGGAACTACGTTTGAATCATAACTGAGAGTGAAGCTTAGTTAATGATAGAATATGTATAGCATTAGGTTAATCCCTTCTGTTTTTATAAAATTAAAAATTATTTTTAAAAAAGACTATGACAAATCTTTCTTTGTTATCATTATAGTTTAATTTAAATTGTAGCATTCGTTTATACAATATTAATGGTTTCGTCCGAGATAAATTTTGTCCTGCGTTTACATGACAAAATTAACTCATTCAGTATTTTGAAACGATCACAACACGCAAGTTCATTCTGGAATTTCCTTTTTCGCAACCATGGAAGCTTGCCGTTTTCATTTCAAAACGGACTTCGTTTTCAGTTTACATGATACTAGAACAAGATTTCATTCCAGAACGAGACTTAAACTCGACTTGAAACCTGGAATGGACTCATTTTGTACTCACTAATGTATGGAAAATTTTTTGGCGTTTTGTTTTAGTTATCATACAAAATGTAAACTCGTTCCGACTTCTAAATTGAAAATCATTCATGTATAAAACAGCCCCCTAATATAAAACAAAAGTTATCAGGCTTTTCAACAAAATACAACTGTTCAAAAGAACTGAAATCAAAAGAAGAGCAAAAATATTTTAAGCTAGTTTTATACACGTTACACAACACTTACCTTTCACTTTACAGCAGACGAACACAGAATGAAACTCTTCTCAGGGCGGACTGGTTTAGTTCCTGAAAATCGATCGGCCACGCATCGATACCGGGGTCAAAAATTACTTAGAGAGGGATGGAGCATGTGAAGTGAGGGAGGGAGCAAAAAACATTCTTGGAAAAAAAAAAAACTCAGACAAAACACAACAATAAAGAAACGACTAATAAACCAAACCCTCAGAAAACGAAAAAAGTTTTGCGCGACAAAGCAATCGACCGAAAAAATATTCGTACAAGCAAAAATATCCATTTATTTTTATTTTTAACTTAATTTTCATTTCATTTTTACTTTTTTAACCTTTTTAACCCTTTATTATTGAAACTTTTATAATTTTTAAATTTGAATGAATGTGAAATAAAAGTTGTTATATTTTTAATGCTAAAAAAAAACAAAACATATCCATTGCCTTCATTTTTCTTTTGGTCCGTCCCTAAATATTAACCACCAGCCGTACTGTTTCACTGAATAAGGGTCCGCGCTTATATGGAAATAGTTGTCCCCAGGACAAAGGGATATCTCACTTAACCAAGTTACTCGGGGTGAGACAACTTTTCATACATTTCTTTTTAAAACACAGCCAACCGTTTATATGACGTCTCGGGACGAAGGGTCACCTCGGGTGCCAGAGATAATTCGCCTATCCGAGGCAAGATATCTCTTCAACCCGAGACAACTCTCTCCATATAAACAGTTTGTCCCTTCTTCCCGGGACAACTCGGGTGTTTATGCTTAAAATTTCTCGCGTTTGATTGCTGGCCCGGGGCCCGATGTTTTCCATGTAAACACACGGCAAAGTTGTCCCAGGTTCAAACCCTCATATAAACTACAGGTCAAGTTGTCCCGGGTGGAAGGGACAACCCTTTAACACGACCAAAGACAACGTTTGAAAATTCCATCTTGAAACTATAAGCATTAAAATGGTTAATCGAGGTGATAAAACTTGGAATACGATAAAAATCTTAGCTGCGTTTTCATTACCGTCCTTAATTCTATTTCCTTTTTTCAGACAGCTTTATAGGTGTTATTCAAAAAGTACGCTCGTTACTAATTTATGCAGTTTTGAAGGCCTGCATCTCCTTAGGGGTGGAGATTGTTTGTTGAAATGTGTATTTTTGGGGAACCTTTTACTTATTCTTTATGGGAGGTAATACTTTCCACCATAACAAATTTCTGGGCAAGGAAAAAACAAATTATACTCCCAGGGTGAGATCTCGCTCTTTTTGGGTACGTTTACAAAAAAAAAAAAAAAAAAAAAAAAAAAAAATCGTAATAAATTCTATTTTCACTCTTTTTTAGCTAAATTTTCAGGATATCTTCCCCATATGACAGAAAAAAATTTTCTTATGGCAGATCATGTGTTAACCTCATTTCATCAAAGCTTCTGATTTATTAAAGTATGTATGCCATATATGCAAATGTTGTGCATAAGTTAATGTATTAGCAAAAATAGCAGCAACAACTTTGTAACCTCAAAATTTTGGTAAGTTGTAGCTTTATCCTTTCTCTTTCATTTGAGGTATAATTTTTCTTGTTTCTGTAGTTACTTGGAGAGAGAGAGAGTTAAAAATATACACTTTGTTATTTTTGGCCTGTTTTACTGTGTAGGAAAAAGAGTTAAAGGAGGGGAAAAATCAATGAAAAAGAAACAGAAATAAATAGAAAAAAAGTATCTTCGGTCACTCTCCCCAGGTCGTTTCGCCACCAGGACGTTTCGACACCAAGCCAAAATGCCACATGCGGTGCTTGCTCGCGGGCGGTGTTTGTTCGGGGGTGGCGCCGCTTATTTGAAAGAGACAGAGCATTTTTTATTTTGATTAATTTTCTGGCTTTTTAATTTGGTATATAACTTTTAGTTTTCACAGTTTGTCTTTAGCTATATCAGGTGTTCTCAAACAAGATCGCAGAGCTTATTAACTTTTTGGCTCAAAACCTGGCTCTTATACCAGGACGGCGCTTATTAGAACCTATACGGTACGCATTTTAAGCGTACGTAATTTTAAAAAAGGCTAAAGGCAATTTTGAAATGATCCTGTTAATTGAAGACGACTTTGAAAATTCTACTTTGCCAGCAAGGTACGGACACAGATTCTCATCGGTATCATCCTCCGACTCCCCCCCCCCCCCCGTCTTCGCCCCATCCTTCCCCACAAATATGAATAGGTACTCTCTTTCTTCAGCTTCTTGAAGCGTTTTGGCAAACAAACACAATGACTAGAATCAGATGAGTTTTATTTCCCCAATTGCTCATAATTATATCAATCAATGCAAAGCAAGGTTATTTAAAATGAACAGCTGGTCAATAAAGAACATAACAGGTATCTAACCGCTAAAGGTATTATTATATTAAAAAACACTTTGAAAACAAGCTGATAAAATTCTTCTGACGCGTATCTTTGCTTTCTAATCTTAACTAAAAATGCCTAAATAGCAAATTCCTTTGAGTACTAAATACTTGCAGCTTTACAGAGGTGGGGACTAGGACCACGTTAGTAGCTAAATTACTTTTTAAACTTACAATAATAATAATTAACCCGAGATCTCGTCTGTACATTATAGCTTACAAAATGGCTCAAATTCCCTCATAAGGCCTTAGTGCCCATACTACAGCCATTTTCATTTACAAGTGCGGTCCCGCGTTTTGTTTTCCAAGCTGGTTTTTAGTGGACGTCAATCAAAAGCCTTTCTTTTAAAGCAGCTGCTGACAAGATCTGAGTCAAACAAGGTTTAATTGATGTCCACTAAAGATCGAGTACGACGTCGGAAACAAACTGCGGAACCGCATGGTATAAATGAAAACGGCTAAAGTACGTGATACTAGTACGTATGTGCTATCAATACTTAATTCTTATTTCAGCCACATCCCATAAGCATTACGCTTTTATAGTTTTTTTAGCACTTTTTAGCCTGTTTGCTAGCTATATATGTGATGCTGGCGAGGCCCAAAAAGGCCAAATCAGCTGTTCATGGTTGGTAACACTGAGACTCTCTATTATTACCTGAGATTTAAGAAGTAATATACCCGCTACCATCGTGACCACAGGGGCCTTAGTGCCGATATCAGTGACTGCAAGCATTATGCTTTTATATTCAATAAGTATTTCATTTTTACTTTTCTTTCATAAAAATCGCTTGTTTCTTTTTTCTACCAAGACGTTATTTGTTTATTGCATTCAATGGTGAGATTTGGACTTCCGGAATTCGAAGAAGGGCTGATGCAGCTGTAAAAATTTTTGGTTGCGGAGCTCATTTACCAAGGATGGAAGATCAGCATATCTTTGATCTTGAAATACCATATCGCCGTTTTCAGCAGCCTGTACGCAAGAGCGAATAAAAAACGCTAAGTTCAGGTGACATAAATAAACTATCAATTAAGTCCATAAGTAAATAAACTGTGTCAATCACATTGTGTAAAATTTTTATGAGTTTTAGATGACATCAAGATTGATTCCGTACTGGAACTTTGCAGATGCAATTTTTCATTTTATATTGGGAGCTGATTATAAGGAATCAGCTTGCTTGAACAATAATCCTTCGCATTCAAACCTCTGTGGATCCGTCATCTTATCCTGGCGTTAGCTTGGATGTGGACTGAGATTTGTCGATGTTGCTTTTTCTTCAGGGTTTCCGGTTTTCCCCCCTAAATTCGACTAGTGGGAAGCGGCTGGCATGAGTCGGCCTTTCGCACTGTATTAATAAAGCTGATAAAAATAACGTTGATATAGTGCGCGGGTAATATAAGTTCGGTGACTTTTGGAAGCATTCAAATTAAGGTGAAAATATTTCTTAAGGTTCCACGACGTAATTGGCGGCGAACAAATAAGAAAATAAAGTTTTGCAATACCAAAGGCCGCCTTTTTTGTTAATGTGCTTCATGTTTATAGTATCGACACTAAATAATGGAGGAAAAACGGGATAGCATAGTGCTTATCACTTACACCATCTATCTAACCGGAATCTTATCCTGGGTTTTTGCACGCAGTCTCCGGTTTGTCGATCGCAGTCTAAGACTTTCGGTTTTCATTCCTCAACAGAATCGACTTCAAGCCAAGTTTTATGCTGTGCAATGATTAAGCGATTAAATACATTCCCCAAAGGTATGGGGAAACACTTCCTGCGTAACGATGTTAAAAATGTGTTTCTTCTTTTTACCATCATCATCACTATCACCATCAACACCATCATCATTGTTATCATCACCATCACCATCACCATCAACACCATCATCATTGTTATCATCACCATCACCATCAACACCATCATCATTGTTATCATCACCATCACCATCAACACCATCATCATTGTTATCATCACCATCACCATCAACACTATCATCATTGTTATCATCACCATCACCATCAACACCATTATCATCACCATCGCCATCATCAATAAAAAGACTTAGGAAGAAATCTTTGGAGTATATTGCAATGAATCACAACAAAGGCTTAGCAAAGTTCTAGGACTTTCATATTACTCAAACCCAAAAACTTTGTAATGCTGATGTTCCAGCCACGCAATAATACTTATGTCAATAATTTCGTTGTTGTTTTGCTTTGAATTTGATAAAAGCATTTCTGAATTTTTAACTTTACTTGCATCTTAAAAGTCCTGCTCTGGTTCTCTTGCATCTATAACGCTATTGCAGGAGACAAAAATTTATAAAACAGATTTACCTTAATGGGATAGTCTGAAATTTCTCCCTCTGAAGATTTCGTTGTCAGAGTAAAGTTGTATGTTCGAGTATCAAACCGTACAAGGAATGTTGGTTGTATCAATGTCTCCAGTTTTTCACGGGCCTCTTGGTCATTTGCATAACCTGCAAACCAACTGTAGCAAAAATGACGTTCGATTTAGTAATGTCTATAAAAGACCGTACATATTTTTGGAGTATATTTATGTTTTCTTCAAATCCACATTTAAAGCTGTGCATGCGCCAAATACTGAGTCTCGCTTTCAGGCGTAAAAAATCTCCACAAGCGTACACTTGTCACAAAGAAGCTCGAAAACGGAAGACAGATCACAATAAATAAATTGCGTTATCTTGTATTTACCCTGTTGGTTGTGAATAAATGTAAAATAGACCAAGATAGCAAACCAATCACATATCACCATGGTCCAAAAAATATTGTTTCGATGGCAGCAATAACTGATAACAATGCAATAGTAATAGTTCACGTGATATATTTTAGTACGTGGGCGGGCAGGTAAAATTAGATAATTAAACGAGAATTACCTGTAAGTTGAAGTTTGATTTGGATTCTACCGAGTTACTATCAGCTTACGTGGGATAGCAGCGCCTGCGTCAACTCAGGCTCCAAAGAACTGACCGAATGTGGTTGGAAATAAACAGAACAAATACAAAAAAAAGGCAGGGTGGCGTGGCTTGTAAGCCCTCGGCACTGATGTAACTCGGTAGAATCCAAATCAAACTTCAAATTACAGGTAAGTCTCGTTTGATTTTCTAATTCTACCTCGTTACCAGTGCCTTCAGGCTTACACTTCAAAGGACCAGACACTTGAAGTCAGATAGAACCAGTAGAGGCTAAACCAGCAAGTTTATTACATGCAACTCAGCCTGTAACTATATTGCCACTCAAAACGCCATCAGAAAATTGAAATTGTTCTAAAACAGGTTTGTCAAGGAAAGCAGCAAATGTTCTGGCAGAGGACCAACCAGCAGTAGACAAGATTTCATCAAGGTTCACAGAGTTTAGTTTAGCTTTAGATGTAGATGCAGCCCTGGTACTGCGTGCCTTAAATCTTAAAATGTCAATTCCAGCCTTGTACATTGTGAATGAAACCCATCGAGTGAGAGTGTCCCTAGATATTCTCTTATGAGGCTTTATAAAGGTAATTAATATAAACCTTTCAGAACGACATAGTTTCTTTGTTCATTCAATATACTTTCTTAAGGTGAGAAACACACAAATCCTAACATCCTGCTTAAAAGCTTTATTTGAGAAGGCTAGATATCGTAAAAATACATTGATCACGAGCTATTGTCATATTATCTAGATTGAGCAAATGAATTGTTTGGCCTCTCTGGCATGTAACAAGCAAAAGTAACATTATCAATTTCAGTGAGAATCAATGACAAATTGCTCACTGGAGCCAATCCCCTCAGATAGGAAAGCACTGTGTCTACATTTCATATGGCAGAGCACCTTGGTTTAGGGGACCTGTTATGGTACATTCCTTTCAGCAGTCTAGTGACCAAGAGGTGACTTCCAAACCTTGTGTCATCCTTGAATGAAATCAGTGAAGATAATGCACTTCTGGCAGTGCGCTATAGGTGGTTGCAGGTAATCAATTCGTTGTTCACCACAAAGGTTAGTCCATTTTCGCAAGTATGCACTATAATGCTTCTCGGTTCCAAGTCTCCAAAGAGTCCATGATGAGTTTGCAAGATGCCTTTGGAATTCCTTGACTTCTGAATGTTTTCCAGACAGTCGACATGCCACCATAAGTCAGTTTCTTCCTCAAGGGCTGTAACATTTTTGAATGTGTTAGTGTAAGTAGATCCTTGTGTTGTGGTGGAATCAAAGGTGGTGCTATTAGCATTCTCAACAACTGGGGCCACTAAACATGGGATGGCCACAGTGGCACTATGATGATAGACCGAGACATCTTATCCTGTATTATCTTCTCATGACATCTATGAATTAGGCAGAAAGGAGGAAATGTATAAATGAAGAAAGGCCTCCAATGAATGGTAAACGCATCAACAAAAATAGCTTCTGGGTCTGGATGCCACAAAGTAAATCTAGGCAGTTGTGCATTGATTCGTGAAGCAAACAGATCAATGTCAGGTTCTTCCGACTGAACAATAATTTTGGTGAAAACTGTTCTACTGAGCGTCCACTCTGTCCTAACATTAAACTCTCGAAATTGTTTGTCAGCTGTAGTGTTATTTACCCCGCCGAATCCGTATCCGAAAAAGTATACGAAAAAGAAATTTTCAGCACTTCTGAGATTGCTGCAGTTAGTGTTATTAAGGAGCTCTAGGTTTCATTTGGTATTGCAGAACTGTAATGCGACACAAATTCGTTACTGCTAACTGACCTTGACTCCACGTGGTCGCTCGAAGTGACACCGCCCTTGCATAGTTTGGCCCGATGATTCTCGCCTAACGATCTGCCAATTTTCTTCGCGGCCGTTTTATCGGAATCTTTTCCCTTGACTTCTCTTCTGATTTAGACTCAGGTGCTGATAAAAGATTATTCTCACTGGATGACAAGACAGAACTGGCACACGACGCCGTCGCGATTTATCGATTAGGCAACCAAATGCTTGAAAATATGTCAACACTTTGTCAAGAGCTCGAAGGATAGTATATTCGTTCGGGTGAAAAAACTGCAGTGATGCTTATATCACTTAACTGTTTCTTTTAAAAGGCAAGAAGACCACTTACAGTCTTAACATTGCCCAAAATGTCCGATCTGGCTGATATCAAACGTTGCACTGAGCTGACGCACGTGCTGCTATCTCACGTAAGGCACTGGTAACGAGGTAGAACACGTGATTAAATCTACTCTAGGTTGAAATGTTCGATAATCTCCGTAAGTACTGGGTTGCCTGTGGAAAAGCACTCTTAAAATGGCGTTTGTCCGAAATTGGAATTCTTGCGCAAGAATCCTAACATGGCTACCCCTACCAAATATAGATTTCAGTTGCTTTTTTACGGAACTCAAACAATATAGCGAAAATTAAAACTGAAGTTGTTCCTATTGTTACTTAAATTTTCTTTCGTATCGATATTTTACAGATTCATTTCAAGACACCGGATATTTTAGCAAATGTATTCGAGGGCCTTCTCAAAGAGCCGTTCAAGAGAAATAAGATTACACCACGAACTGTGTTTGGAAAATAGGTAGTGTTTAAAATAACTTGTGCGCTGTTGATGAAAATCTTGTTTCAAATATAGATCATCTGAGTAGAATTTGCAAGCAAAAGTAAAAATTATTTGTAAACTTGTACGAACTTATAAACGAACGTTAATTTTTAATGCAGCGAAATAAAAGTCACAGATGGAAGACTGATGTTGTTTATACAAATTATGTCAAAATACCATCTCTGCCGGCTTTGTCTGGTTGACAAAAAGAGGATATTTCGGAGTTTTGTAAACGATAGTGTTCGTTACTTATTTTGAAATTCAGCAATAAAAATTGTATCGTCAAATTTAATGACTTTTCACTTTTAAAAGGGTTGGTTCTATATTTGTTAATTTAAATCTAAGTTTAGAAAGTAATTCAAATAGTTTTTTATCGGACTGGTGCATTCTGATCTAATGCCGCTATCTCTAAATCGATGCAAAAACGCAAGGCAACCCAGTGTACGCTGTGTTAAAGTAGGAAGGTGAAGTTTCGATTGTCATGCAGCCCTTTGTCAGATCATCAACGCTCGAACATTTGTCAGCTTCTAACTGAACTCATTGCGAGGACTAATCAAGTTTTTATTAAAAGGCGACGCACTTCAATGTTTTTTACACTGTTCAACGAGAACATTTAAATAATAATTATAAAGCGTAACGCTCGGACTTGCTTTAATCGCTCCGTCGAATATGAAAATAACAATTTAGTTTATGCGATAAGAAAGGGAATAAAGATAATACTGTACAATGAATTGTAATACAAAGCAACTGTAAACGTTCAAACATACAGTAGTAAGTTCAGTTTTTAAATTTAAATATCATTTAGTTGAATGATGTTTTTGGTTTGTAGAACGAAAAGTAAATGAAAAGTTTCGCTACAGTTAGAGTGAACAGGCCTCGGGTTCTGGCAAAATTAAAAGCTGTCTTTATAAAGTATAAATATATGTAAAAAAACACAGTTTAATAAAAAATTTTTGGTCGAAGACTAGTCATTGATTTGTTTAAGGTCATAGCTATTAGCAGATCTCTAGTCCATTAAGGGTTCGCTAGTCCGTTAGCTTTGATAAAAAAAAGGGCTGAAATGTTGAATTCATTTCATTCTAGCAAACACAAACCATACGATTGATTAATTGAGTGAAAATTGTTTTCAACAAAGAAAGTTGACGGATAGATATATAGGTAAGTAAATGGGTAGGTGCGTGAAAATATAGATGGGCTCAGTAGAATGCTGAGTTTTTAAATATAAATTCTCTCATCACGGAGGGTTTAACCGAAAATGTACAAAGTAAAAAATGTACCTTGTAACTTTTCCGCTATGACTTATTTCAACAGAACCCTTCATCAAGTTGTGCATCTGAAAAAAAACATAAATTAGTGTGGAAATCTTTGTAGGATAGGAATAAAACGAGCGAAGTAGAATGAGACACACTGAGTTAAGGCTTGTGTCACTGGGGTATCTATCTTAAAGGTCAAATGACACATGATTCAAGTTTTTTAGATAAATGCTGAATTCAACAGATCTTACCCTAAAAAATAA
>JAOEHV020054995.1:0-16942 GCA_025447995.2 Isaurus tuberculatus
AATTTCTAAAATATAAAACCGTTCAATTTCGAACTCTTTTTAATATTAGGGACCTTAAGCAAGGACGACGAGGACGGATACGAAAACGCCATCAAACAATAGTCTTAATGAACAAAAACAATGGCTCTGCATGCCCCACACGTGAGTTTTACAATTTGGTCCTTTTTTTAGCTGTTCTCGTCCTGACAACGACAAGAATTGGGAAAATCTGAGGTTATGAGGAGGACGGAGCACCTGACGATGAATTTTCAATTTTCAATACAAACAACCACACCGTTCGTACCAATTTCATTCGTGCAATGTTGATACACACTTTATATGCCGAACGACCTGGAAGAGTCTCGATATTCTTACAATAAAGGGGAATATTTTTTTTGACAACGTTCTCGTAGCCGTCGTCGTCGTCCTTGCTTAAGGTCTCTTGACAAGTTTTTAATAAAATAGAACTAAAATTCACTTGCTGTTAAAATTACTTTTGCCGCAGTGCAAGGGAAGTCGGACGGACGAAGAGTTCGTCACACACACCTCGTACCAGTACAACCCTTCAAAGGATTTGGGGTTCGCATAAGGGCTACCTTTAAACGTGTTTCCGGGGTAATTCGGGTTTTTTACCCTTCAAACAGTAGAGAGCACCATAGAGCTAAGTTTGCACGTTATGTGTTTTCAGACCCTTCAAACATGACGGGTATAGGTCATCCCTGTGTTTCAAGTTGTCTCAGTCTGATTACTTTCTTTATCTCTGCTTTATCTCGTTAATTTTGTTTAAATTCCAGGCAAAAACTTTGATGTCATCTTTAACTTTCTACATATGTTTAAAAAGTTAAATTCTTCACTGTCTGTTTTCTAAAGCTTGGTTTGCAACGATTCGATTTGACGTGCAACGATTCGATCTGACGTGCAACGACTCGATTTAGCATTTGAAACAATTCACGATCACAAACGACAGTTCGATTTCGGCAAACGACCAATCGATCCACGCAACGATGATTGCAATCACTGTCAACGATCTAGGAACATCGACGATTCGATCACTTAAGCCCGAAGAATCAATTTAGTCCCAAATTTACTTCCATAATATTAGGGGCTGCAAGTACTATGTACTATAAGTATGTGAATAAAGTTTTCCGTTAAAAAATCAGAAACGTTTTTGCCTCCTCCTGGACCTTAAGACGTATCCTCGAAGCTCTTCTTATCGCCAAATTGCGTCCGAACTTAAACAAGCAAGTTCAAGCTTCCCCTCTGTCTCTTTTCCCCTCGGGAATTACATAATTAATTGCAACTGTCAGTTATATAACTGCGTTGTTTCCCACTAAATTTCAATTTTTGTCACCTGAAGATGACCTTTGAGTTGAAAACGTTTGTGATTTTTAACGGAAAATTTTATACCATTTACTTTTAACTTTTATTGGCAACTTGATATGAATGTTGTACGTATGTACTTCCTAAAGGTTTGATTTGGTAAAAAATACCGTATAATAGTGCACCTTGAAAATTTGACAAATCCAATTTAAGTTTGGATTTGTCGTCACCTATCACATCGCTTATCGCTCTCACACAAGCGACGTCCTCATTTTTACACGCAAGGAGAACAGATGTTTGTCCATGTCTGTCCATTAAGTTAACATCAGCTCCGGCTTCCACCAGCCATTTTACCATGATTGGCTGGTGCGTGATGACAGCAAGATGAAGCGGCGTCTGTGAAAGTATTTTTAAAACAGTAAATTATTGAGGACCATACAAGGCTACAATAGCTAGAAAGGCTAGAGAAGATTAAATTGTGTTAAATATGATTAGAAAAAAGAGATGAGATTAGATTAGAATAGACTGAACAACTCCACACACTTGACTAGCCTAACTGAAATAAAATAGACTAAGGACGGCTAGACTCGATGAGATTACATTACACTAAATTGCCAACCATTTCTTTGATTGGGGTGTTTAGAGTGAATCACTGATGCCTGAGTGGCGACCGCTGAACATAATCGTTGGCCTGATCTGTCTTAACAGGAAGTACGGCTCTCGGGTGAAACGCGCGGGGAGTCGGATCCGGGTTCAAATCCCGACTAGGACAACTGAATGGATTTGTCCTCGGTGATCCAAGGAACAACTTCACCATGCTTATAAAAAGCGAATTACTATGACCCTTACCAGTTAGAATTCTTAAATTTGGGAGGAGTTGTTTGTAATATGAAACAAAAAGCCCCTTTTGTAAGCTTTTATTTAGTTTTTCTTTTTAAAATAACTATTATGTAAGCAGATGTTTTGTCAGTTCTTTCATCAATGATAAAGTCTTACTACCTACAAGGTCAGTTAAAAATATTTAGAAATAAGCCCGCGAAATACCGCGCGCTCTGATTGGTTATAGTTCCGTTTTATGCAACTGAATAAAAATCATGGTATGACGTCACATAACGCAAGAATAGATTTTTTTCTGTGTGGACTGGAGAGGTTATTTTCTACAAGGAATAAAACAGCGTCGCGCGTTTTGTATTTTTTCTAGACAAAAATACAAAACGCTATGACGTAGTAGACACTCGAAAAGTAGAGAGAAAACTCGGCTTTGCCTCGTTCCTCTCAACACTTTCTCGTGGTCTCCTACGTCACAGCGTTTTGTATTTTTGTCTAGAAACACATGCGACGCAGTTTTATTCCCTTAACAAAACAAACTTCTTGAACATTATTACATCAGCACACGGCTCACATGCAGATTCAGACATGAAAGAAGCTGGCGGGAGATAAAACTTTTATAAGATCTTCTCTACAGAAACGATCTAAAACGCTTTTTCACTGTCAGTGGTTTGATCTACGGCGGCATACTGACCTGTCTCATATTGTTAAACACATCTAGAGTTATCTGACGCATAACTTGGATCAGACCCTTGGTAAGCGTTCCATTTTCCTGAACTACTGCAAGATGTAGAACTCTGCAAAGCAAGTAAACAGGAAATAAAATAACAACAGCAAACGAACACATGTGACATGATGTGGCATTGTGAAAACGCTGTTCCTTTTAAGAGAATGCAGTAAAATGCATTCAAATCACTACGGAGTTGGCAAATTAAAGCTTGCTATCGCAAAAACGAAAATAGCGTCAACTTTTTCTGGTAACTTGTTTTTAAATCCTACGTTTTACCAGCTTAGTTACGTTAACACCATTTCGGCCAGTGACACCTGGTAAATTTAGCATTTTTGTTTGTTTTTTTAATTACATAATATAAAAGAGGACATTCTATTTACTGAGTTCATAATTTTAAAAACGTAAAACATAACGGTTTCTCAAAACTCAACATTGTTGTTTTTTGGTTTTTGAAAAAGGCAGTCTGCATGAAAAGTGTGTTTGCCCTCTTCTACCATCGAGGGTTTAATGGCGGGAAAACGACTACGTGCCAGTCAGTGCGTAGTCATTTAAGTACTCATAAAATGTAAAACACCAAGCTATTTCAGTTTCAATTCATTTTAAGACATACTACACTGGGCCGCTCCTGCCATCGTAAAATTTTATGGCGGGAAAACGTCTAGTGGCTGTGCTTATTTTATAAGTTTTTCAATACCTACGGGCTCATATATATTATAAGTATAAAGAAGTGGATTAAGCACTCCTGAAGATCAGCTATTGCAACAAAGTCTTCCATCTGCTTCCCAGTTGAACCTGAATGCTATCTTATTATCCTAACTTTTTCAATTAAATTTTCACAAAGAAGCAGATCATTTGTCCCTAATCCCTGGTGTTTTTTTTCTATATAACCCACCTACGTGTGCATACTCTTCTGAGCAAGAGAACAAGACGACATAGACTTTTTCTGGCCTTGGCGCTCAGACTTAGATATATATATATTTTCGATTCTAAACCCCATGTTGAATAGACTTTATGGCTGAACGCAAAGTTTATAACGTTCTCATTAAAGTATCTGTTGTTTCAATAACTGCAAAGTTATTGCATTGCCTCCGAACCGTGAATAACTTACTTTATGCTCGTTAAAACGAAAGTGAAACAAAAGTCCTCGGCTCCGGAAGCTGAGACAAGCAAAGCTGAAAAACTTCATAAAAGAAAGTTTTCGTAGCCTTGGTGGCTACAGTTGTTTTCTTTTTATTTAGAAACGAATTTAAATGACAGTTTTATCAGTCTTTACTGAAAAAGAACAAGAACGGATAGCGGAAAACCTAGTGAAAGCCACTATATTCATATTCTCACGTTTCATACAGCTGTACGTTTCACTCAAAGCTAATCTGCAATTCCCATAGGGTGTTTTTCAGTTCTCTGTGAAACTGCAGCTTGATTGATTCATCAAACTGCTCGTTATACCCGTTTTCATTTGCAAGTGCAGTTTTTTTTCCGACCTCGTACTTTGTTTTTTAGTGGATCGGGACGTCAATTAAAAGCCTTTCGTTTAAAGCAGCTGCCGACAAGATCTTGGTCAAAGTCTGATTGAAGTCCATCTAAGACCGAGTACGACGTAGGAAACAAGCTGCACATATAAATGAAAACGATGTAAAAATCACCGATTTGTAAAATTTTGTTGCGATGATTGTATAATTTGTTCCTGGCCAGTTTCTTGTTTTTATGACTAATTTAAACTATGTTGATGGATGAGCAGGCTTTACTTCATCGCGTTGAACATTAGTACAAACCAAATAAAACAAGGCTTCTAAAAACAGCGTTATAACTTAAGGCTAAACCTTCAAACATTTTGTAGCTATTCATCTTTTTTTTGCGGGTGTTTTGGGCGAAAGGTGGATTGGGCCGGGTCGCAATGTTGGACCAAGCGATAACACGCCCGCCATAAATGATTACTAGTTATCCTTCAGTAAAAGAAACATAAAAAAATCCTTACGTGTCTCCATCACTATCTTTCTGAAAAAGCTGCATGATATCTGGTGTTTCTGGCATTCGGAAACCATGATTGTCCGTTGATACTTCGCCGCTATGATTGTCGCAAGAATTCGACGTCTGTTTAGCAGGATCATGCTCACGCTGTTCTGCTGACAGGTTTTCTACAAAACCTGAATCATTGCAACCATCATCAAGATTCTTTGTTGTGTCAGAACAACTAGACGTTGTACTTTTGAATGAAACAACAAAAGACTGATTTGCAATTTTATATTCACTGCTCACGGAAGGCGATATTTTTGTTGCATCATTCTTTGAGCAAATTACACCCTGGTTCACCTCCACTGTCCTTTCATATTGAGAATTTTCTCTTGATTGTTGTTCATTTTCTGTAGCTGTTTTACTTCTTTTAGAAGTTCTAAAATTTGTACTTTGCAGATTTCTTTTCCGTGTTTGCCGTCCTCCCCTATGCGACGTTTGTGAAGATCTTGAATCCTCAATAGTATTTCTATCATTTATTCTCGGGGAGCATTTAGGGCGGCCATTGTTGGAGTCTGAATCTTTTACTTCCAAAGCAATCTCCTTGGATTTGCGAGTTCTTATAGTAGCTTTCTGGCCTGAAATTGAATGTTAAAACTATTATGATTTAACTTAAAGAGTTCTCCAAGCTTGTACTACTTACTTTATCTCGTTCATATTTGTAGAGTTTAGAATAAATTATATTGTGACATTTTAAATTAGGGAAAATTCCCATCGTTATCTCAAACGTATGAACATTTTATTCTCTTACCTGCTGCCATTCTATGAAGTTAATGGTGTTATATTGTACTTCAACTATTTATGATCTCGGGTTTGTGTTTTGAAGTAGATTTCGAAGACAAACCTGTCTCTGAGAAACACAATTTGTTTGAATCTTCGGTTAAAATGTGTCGATATACAATGCAAAACAAATATTGCGCTACTGGAAAGCACTAGGCCTTTGTTTCCCTTACACTGATTGGCTGAGCCAATGTTTGTAGATAATACTTTCACGATCCTAAGCCAATGAAAGCAAAAGGGGCTTTCCCCAATTTTACAGAAGTTCCGCAAATAAGTAATGTATAACAAAAAGCGAATATTTTAGTTCTAAATAATATTTTTTGATGAATAAGATTCTAAAAGTATTGAATATCATATCTTCAATACCTTAGTTTGATATTTTTCACATTATTGGGAAAAATACAGAGGAGAAAACAGATTTTAGAGCGGATAACAACCGCAGTCACGGGAGGTTGTAATCGAATAATTTTAGCGGTTGTCGTCACACGATAGGAGGATCATGGGTAACAAAAATGGCGGACGAAGACTCAAATGAGGGAGAATATGAGTTTTGTGCATTATGTCGTCAAAATCATAACACAGGAAGGAAG
This sequence comes from Isaurus tuberculatus, assembly GCA_025447995.2. Lineage (NCBI taxonomy): Eukaryota > Metazoa > Cnidaria > Anthozoa > Zoantharia > Zoanthidae > Isaurus > Isaurus tuberculatus. Next base: position 6,238 of record JAOEHV020054995.1, read on the forward strand.
CATATATATTCAAAGAAACATAAGACTAATCTTGGAACTATACTGAAAAAATTTTTGAATAAAGTAGGTATTATTTAAATTTTGATAGCTTGTTTGAAGAAAACTATTTCACTAAGCTTAAGTTATATGGCTAGAGTTCTTTTTGTAGTTGTGAATTCGAAGGAACTTAGACTTACCAAATTCTGCATTATAAGCAGTTAGTGTCTTTTTATCTTTTGTCTTAAATCGAACTTAAAAGAGACAGCGAAAACAGTGAAGTTATCTGTCATTTGTTTATCTTGACGTGCTCTTCATAAATTAAAGTGTAGCTTTTGAATCCCTTGAAAACTAGGAGGAAATTGATTCAATTAGACAAATCGAGACATAGTACTAATTTACGTAGAACGCGTTAAACTGCGGCTTTTTAGCACGCTTAAAGTAAAAATGTAATAATTTCTATAATCGAAGCAAAAATACATGCAAGAAAAAAATACATTAATTTTTGTTATAACATTGTCAGTACAGTACGTCTGCAGAATTAGAGTCGGGGAAAATGATAAAACAGAAGACATATTATTTGTTTTTTAATCTAACATCATCAAGACAACTCAAGGTTGAAGTTTTTATGATCATCGATGAAAGTAGTGCAAGATCAAGGAGTTGTGGATATTTTCAAATTATGATATTAAAAGTTCATTGGATATATTTGTATCTAGGTTGATGGAGTACGTACATTTCTGGTGAAGCCTTCTGTTCAAGATGGAGAGCTTGAACCTGGTGCTAAGTTCTGGTGTCATTTTTGCTCAACAAATATTGCAAAACATGTTACTGACCGAGATATCACAATAGTTTATGGTGGATTGTTTGAACACTTTGCAAGGTTTGTGTAACAACTATAGTTCATTGAGGCAAAGTTATGTACATTACACATCAACAATATGATCAGCATTCAGGTGTTTGCTTGGCTGGTACATAATCAAAAAGAGAATTAATATATATTATTCATGTATTGTAAAAGATAAAACTTGAGAAATTTAGTCAAATATAGATCAGTTATCAGTGGAACTGCAGCACAGTAAAGTTATTCCTTGTATTATCTCTGTTTTCCTTTCTTGACCTGGAATACCTGTATCAACTCAAACACTGTAACCATTATATATTTTAATCATTTTGACTGAATTATTTATGTTTCCCTAGGATGCAAAAACACTGAAAAGGTGCATCCTTAAATAACAAGGGAAATAGCTAAGTTTTTCTTATTTAATTTCTGTAAAATTATACATAAAAATAGTATTTAAATTTATCTATGAATATCAATTACTTTATACAAAATATCTTTTGTAAACAGAAAATATTAAAATCAGTATTTGGAAATAAATACTAAAGATGAATTAAAATTTAATCAAAAGAGTTTAGTCTGTATTTAATGTGACATAGATTCACAAAGACTTTCTTTTTTTAAATAGCAAAGATCATCACAGTAAAACCCATAAGTTTTGGTGGCAACATGGAGCTGATAAAAACCTAAAGAAAAAATTCTTAGTGGATAAGGAAGAACTTAGCAAGTAAGTAAGGATATATATTTATTTTAATATTTCCCTCTTTGGGTTTCTTGTTTTCAACGTCTTTCGATCTTGAGCTCTGGTTTCAGGTGTTCTTCTTCTTCTCAGGTGTTCTTCTTCTTCTACATGTTTTTGCTCTTGAGAGCCCTCTTCAGATGAATTCTCTCATCCCAACTTTATGTCATTTAATAGGTCTTTCTTGTATATGTGGGATGTTACTTTTGGAAACGAACATAAATGGTGCTGACGTCATTACTGTCACTAACCTCTTATTCCTGTACATAACCATTTCAATCCTGGGAATGACTCCTTATTTAAACTCAGATTTGAAGTTCATAATATTTCATGTTGGTCCAGCTATGTTTATATTATTGATTCTGATGCCTTCATTAATCTCTCTTGTCAGGGGGTCGGAAAATAACTTGACAAGAATTCCATTATTAGTGGTTGTTCTGAAAAGGGGCTAAGACTTAGAACATCAGCTTTCTACTTTAAATACTTAAGGCAGTGAATTAGCATTTCAACTTCAGTATTTCTTTGCAATTTATTTAGCAAGATTTCTATATATATTGGAAAAGAAAAATGATTAACTGAGAAGTGATTTAATCTTCCTAATTTCTCTTAAAATTGATCTCAATTAGTTTTTATTAATACTATAATTAAATTTTATTCACTTGACAATTTATTTTGTTCATACAAACAACAGTGGTTTTTTCTAGTTTTTTTGAAAATGTAAATTTTTGTTAACAGATATAAAGAAAATGTAGAAAAATTATTAAAAGATTATGAACAAAAGATAGAGGAAAAACAAAAGGAGGTAAGTTTCATATTAATTTCCTTTACTAATGGAGACTTTTTTCTGTTGAGTATAATTTTCTTAAACAGGTACTGTAATTGTCTGTTAAACGTTGGAAAATAGTTAACTTTAAAAGTTCTAATAAAATTTAATACTGAATGATGTGACTTGAATAGCCAGTGGACTAACTGTTTCTCTACAAAGGACTAGTGCTTGAAATTTCCAACCTAACAAAAAAAAACTTAATTTGATGATCATAACACATTTACTTATATTTTGATTGTTTTTAAGTTGTTGAAATTTTACATGAAAGCTACTCAATTTACAAGTTAGTATCTGAAGAAAGGTTGAAACAACATTATCAGCAGAAATTTGTGAAATTCTGTCAGATACTTAACTCTATTGTAATTTTATTAAATAATTAAAAAGTTATTTATTAATAATTTTTATTGTTGTTTAGGAGATAGAAAGAATTAAAGCTAAGGAAGTAAATCAGGCCAAATCAAGTCAAAAGGTCTGTTTCCTGTTGTTGAGGGTCCATTATTGATGACAGTTTTTGATGGTAGCAATTGTATCCATATTATTGTTAGAAAATGAATGTTTTAGTATGAGTTTAGTATTCATTTCATAGTAAATTTTAAGCACAACTTAGTTGAGGATTCAACTGCTTGAGTGGTTCATGTGATAATAGCAATGCAGTTTTCTGCAGTTTGTGTCTGCATTGCTGTGATGTGCAGATTGCTCGGAACTTGCCTCTTCTGCTAAGTTATATATTATATGTAATTAATTATATAATTAAATATGTATAAAGTATATATTATATATATTTTAGGTATCCATCAATAAGTATATTTTAATTAATTATTTCAATGTTGTAACAGTTGTTGTAGTTGTCACTGGAAAGCCCCTTTTGGGGGATGTCAATATAATTTACTGTTATTATAATTTTTATTAATCATTTATTAAATATACAAATTTTGGATATTTTTTTTGTTAATTTGTTTAGGTTGTTTATGAGATTGTTAGAAATCTTTAAAAATTTTGTTTTTACAGGGGTTAATATCTATAAAAATTAGAATATTTTTATTTGTGATCATGATAAATTATGATCATTAATTTACTTGATGTCTGTTTGTTTACAAGTTATTATTACCTTTGAATGAAGTAGTAATACCTTCTTTATGGTAACTACTTAAATTATTTATTAATATCCTGTGGTGCAAGAGTCTGGATGGAAGTTGTCTTGAGAAGAAAAACTGTCTGTAAAAATGTGATCATTCAGCATGACTTACTTGGGATTTGTTTTTGTGAAAATTATATATATTATATATTTTAAATTTAAGAATCAGCAGACAGCATTTGAACTTAAATTCATTTTACTCAATTCAGTCTTTTAATTTAGGTAATCAAAATGGCCAAAATATCTAAAATCAAAATTGTGAAACAGAAAGATTTTGTACAACCTGTATATAGTGTAAGATAGTTATGACAAATGTGCCTTAAATTCATCATGTTTGTTGGTCATTCCTGAATATGTGATAGCCTCCTATAGCTCAACCTCCTGCGGCAGTCATTTACAGAACAGTACATAATGAACTGGGAATTCTTCAAAACCCAACTGGCTGGTTTGTTACTATAATTTGTTATCAGTGTGGTTTTTGAAAATGTATCAAAAGAAATGAATATTGTTGTTTGATTACAATTTATATTATAGTTAAAGTTTTGTGATAATTGTTAAGGTTAGACTATTAACAGCTGCTTCATTTTTAAAACAGTGTTTACAGTAGGTTTTTGGACCACTTTTTTTGCTTAAGTTTAAAGTCTTTGAAACTAACTCTGAGTCATTTAGTCTGTTGCTACTCAGGCAAAGAAACATGTAACAGGGCTTGTATTTTGTAAAGTCTGATATTGCTTAAGTACATTGTTTAAGTTGCAATTATCTCTTAACTTTATGTACAGCAACAGACAGTGTTGTGATCAACTAAGTCAGCGGTTAAATGTAGTGCTCTTTTTTGCACAATATGCCCTGTACAAAGAGAAGTAAAAAGGGTTGATTTCATACTGGGCTGTTTGACAATTTTTTCAAAAATTCCTTTTCGTTTAAACCAAAATTTACTCATCCTTGGAATCTTGGCTGATGTTAATTTCCAACCATGATTATCAGGAAGGTGGTACTTACAGTGAATGCCTGCCTTTATTTATTAATTAAAGAGGATGCCCCTTTCCAAGGTATAGTTTCCATTCCTTTTGGTAAAGGATAGGTCATACAATTTACAGTTTATTGGCCAGAAAAATATGCCATAAAAAGTGTTAAATCTGGAACAGTATTTAACAATATAGCCTTTCATGGGGTGAATTAAGGTCAGATTTGGTGGAAGTGCCCAATTTGTAATAGGAAAGTAATAATGAATCATAAATCACATTCATAGTACAAATTGTTTTGCAGAATTTGCTAGCTTTAAGCAAATGTAGCCAAAGCTTTATTAATAGTTGGGATTTTATCTTTGTATGATTAATCCAGGGATGATGGCTATCGCGTGTGGGGAGGAGGTATTGTTAAATACAGGTTAGCAGTTCTATTATGCAACAAATACAATATCCCAACTAAAATTTAGTTAATAATTTTTATCAAGCCAAGCTAAAAGCTCTTTTTGACGATATATACTCCATATGGGAGAGCACTTATTAACATTCATCCTATGTGAAACACATCCGTGCCCTAAGTTGATTAAGAAAAATCACGATTGACAAAAGCCAAAGATTTGATCAAGGGGGGTGGGACTCATTCAGGTGGGAGGTGCAAATGTACCACTATGCCTACCTGATTACTGACACTTTTGTTTTGAGAAAGAAAGTGGGATATCACGTTAAATTTCCCTTCATCCATCATTCTGAGCTTGCAAGGAGTCCAGCTATAACGTAAATGACAATGGGTTGAGATTTAGCATCTCCAGTTAGCACCTTAAACCTAAGTTTATTACAATTTTTGTAAAGCATGACAAAACAAGGGTTAACTTAAAGGCCCAAGTTGTGTGATGACTTTCTGATGAACCTGTTCTTGTGATTTATTCCTTTTAATGTTCAATTTCAACATACTTAAAGTCAAAGTTGAATTTTGATTACCTTCTTTCTAATAGCTTTCTATCCTGTATTAGTCTATTTGAATCTTATAGGAAATGGCTGCTTTCAAATGATTGTACCCTTGCAACATTGATTAGCTTTAGGAAAAAATATGATACAATATTGTAACACAGTCTTTGTTGTTTGATGACAATAATACAATGTTTTTGCCATCAACACCTTTTGTTGCTGTATGAAATGATTTTCTTACACTTTTCAAAACCCTATTTTTGAGTGTTTTCAATATAATTGTTTTTCTGCAGGGAGAGTTCCGATCAGTGGTATCCTTGGGAAATGGACCTTGATGATGGTTTTGTGAAAAAGACAGGAAGTATGCATGGTTTGCAAGTGTTTTTTTGGTGATAAAGGGAAACTTTGAAGAATGATGTTGTTAAAATTGGTTAGGACAGTGACAAGAATGTCAATGATGATAATGTTTGTAGTAATGGTAATGACAATGATTAAGGTGATAATGACAACGATGGTGATGATGGCAATGATGAAGGTGATGGTGACGATGTTGAAGTTAATGACAATGATGAAGGTGATGATGATGATGAAATTGATGATGACAATGTTGAAGGTGATGATGACACTGATGAAATTGATGATGACAATGATGGAGGTGATGATGACTCTGATGAAGGTGATGATGACACTGATTGTGATATTAAAACAATTGTGTTAGCTGTATGAAGTTTTCAGATTGATCTGGCTTAATGTGACTGTGTGTGGCATCTTAAAGACAGCAAGGAAATAACTATTAATTGTTTCTCATTTACCAATCAAAATCTATTGTAGGTCGGTCTACACCTAGTGTAACAGGATTCCAGACAGTTTCTGCACTTGGAGAACATCTTACTTTCATTGGAATGCAGGTACAGATGCTAAGAGATGAAGATTTGGTGTTTTCTGTGAGGACTCTGGGAAAAATCAGGCAATTAGTTTTGCACAAATGTTTTTTGTTTTTTTTGGATTAACATCAGTTTTTTTTCTCCCTTGAACCCCTAAACCTAAAGCTAAACCTAACTCTAACCTGACTTTAGCAGTCTATTTTTAAGTTTAAAGTAATGATAAAGCTAAAAAACTGGTGTCGAGCATAGATAGCTTATGCAAGCTTGAAAGGCCTAAGACCTCAGTGTTAGCAAGCAAATTTTAAAAAAAATGACAGTTAGACTTCCTGTTCATTTGCTATTTTTGCCGAACAGACCTTAAAGCCAAAATAACTTTCCACTGTTGCCAACAATCAAACTCACTAGTGATTATGGTAGATTTTAAGAAAAATGCCTGGTATAACTGTGGCCTCCGTTTCAAAAGTCAAACAAGCAATGTTCTTAAAAATGGTGTTGTAAATCACTGATTTACAAGGTGAAAAAATCTAATGTTGATATTCAAAATGATTTTTTTGATGTCCATCCAGGAACTAAAAGAGGGTGAAGGAAATATTCATTCAGGTAATGCAATGTCTCCTTCATGAATTGAGACTTTGATAAATTAAGTAGTGGAGTAAAATCAGCGAATCTTTGTAAATGTATCAAAGTTGCATCATAAAGTTTTCTTTCTTTTAAAACATGATCATCCATGTGCAATTATGTGCTTCAAAACCAGCAAATAAAATGTGTACAGCGTTTCACAATATTTGGCTTTTGATTCAAAATTCACAGTGCCCCATTGAGTCAGAATATTGGTCTCAGTTTCTTTAGTGCTAAGCTGATAAGAATCTTGACTCTTCCTGTGTATTGGACACTAATCCACTGCAGCTAAGGTTTCAGCTGAAGCTGATACTCGTTTTTATGACGTTGTAAGGTTTGAAAGTTGAGCCAACTGTGTTGGAAGATGAAGTCTTAAAAATAGTTAAGTCTCAGCAGAGCCAAATATTGATTAAAATTCTGGTACACTTTTTTTTTAAGAACCAGTAAAATTTTGCTCAGCCTCATTGTTCGTATTTTGAGGGCAATTTCAGCCTCAAAATGTTCTTATTTTGTTCTTATTTGTAGCATTTGCCATTAACGTCTTGCTATTCAAAAGTTGGCATAGGCGGTACGCGCGTTCAATAAAATACAGTCTTTTGACCTTTTTCCGCAATCCGCGAAGAAGTTTGTTATTTTTTCACTGAATGGAAACTTTGTAGTTTAGCATTCAGCAAATAAACAAGTATCTGAAACTACAGATGTGCAAGTTGCAATGTGGAAAGTACGTCGCAGATAGTACATACACGGTTAATGCGATTTTTCTACTATTTAGTTATTCTCAATAGATTTCGATTTCAGCCTCAGTTTGTTCTTATTTTTTGAGCGATTTCAGCCTCAGTGTTCTTATCAAGTTTGTTCTATCAAGTTTGTTCTTAAAAGAAAAAGTGTACCTTGTTGTTGAAAGGCAGAGTCCTAACCAACTACGCCACCACCATGCTTAAAGTATATAATTTAAAGTTTACCACACATTACTTATATTACTTATGTTGTAATAAAATTTTGTAGATGATAACAGTTGCTGTTAATTACTTTCACTACTTATATCAATTTTTTCTCCTAAGGTGCTACACCACCGTGGCTAATGGATGATGATGATGATGACAATGATTCTCAGGTGAGACATTAGTTTAACAAGCTAAATGATGTAATCTCTCATACTTTAATTTAATTTGCTTTTTCATGTAACCCGTGATTTTTGTGATGTTTAAGTTTTTTTATAACAAACAATCAGGGATTATTTAATTTAGGCGTTGTAGAATCAGTTTTTCATCAAGTAGTATGCCATTACCGAGATGTAATACCAAAATATTAAACAATTTTTAGAAACCGGTACCATAAATCGTTTTTGTTTGGATAGGGCGATTGAGGTATTTAAACATAGCCATAGCTCTTGGTAGACAATACTTCATTTCAACTTTACTCTCCCACACAGAATCCAAAGAAAAGTGAGAAAGTAGAGATTGGCCCGTCTTTAGAGGACTTCCGGAAACATGGTATGAAGATTTTGATTTTTTATAAAACCAAACATTCCTGGAATGATGGTTTATGAAAAATTTTTCAATTTTTATTTTTTGCATGCTGTACAGGAATTATCTTATATTTCTTTCTCATGCAAAACTGTGTTGAAAGCAAGATGCGTGAAATATTATGCACTGGTCTTTGAACAAAAGTTGGTCTTCAGAAATGTTCACACAAGACATTGTTATGCATCCAATCAATCACACGGCCTTTTCGCGGTAAAATCCGTGCAATAATATTGTATTGTTTGACATCCGTGCACAATTTGTTGTCTCTTTTTCATTCTCAGAAAGTGTTCGTTATTGCTCGCTAGGAAAACATATAAACATCACTGGAAACGCTACAACTGCAAGAAATATGGAAAAATAACCCTGATTTTATATTTTTGTTGTTCGGCGGCTTTTCAATTTGTTAGCGAGCTTACTTCCTTGAAGTTTGTTTGGCATTTGTTGTCTCTTTTTCATTCTCAGAAAGTGTTCGTTATTGCTTGCTAGCAAAACATATAAACATCACTGGAAACGCTACAACTGCAAGAAATATGGAAAAATGACCCTGATTTTATATTTTTGTTGTTCGGCGGCTTTTCAATTTGTTAGCGAGCTTACTTCCTTGAAGTTAAGTGAAATCTTATGTTCTGCCCTTAGCAGATTATACTATTAGAATTAGAACTGGAATTCGTTCTTCTTCGTTCCTGACGACCAAGTTGGATAGAAAGCCGTTTATACAGTTGCTGTTCAAAGCAAATTTACTGTATTTACGGTACTTAGCAACCGAAAACCGAAGATTGTTTTGAACGTAGTTTTGGGCCCTGGCTAATCGACATTCTTTTATGGCACATGAGGAAACAATTGAAACTTATACATGATCGAGCCACATTGATTCGAGTGAAGTTTGTTATGTTTTTTTTTTGTACTTTAACTTAACGTTGAAATACTATCCTTATCTTTATGCAGCTGAACGAGTCAAAAAAGAAGCCAAGAATCCTAACAGAGTGGGCGCTAATTTCGAACGTGGAAAAGAGACAAGTGAAGAATGGTAGATATTATTAGTGTTTTTTGTATTTACTTTTGTTTACGCGATAACTGTTTTAAATCATGGTATTAAGGGCAACTGATTTAACATTTTTCAGTGTTTTTTCTAGTTCACTTTTGTAAGTTCTAATTTTCATTTTAGTGCTATTTAGCTAGAGTTTAGAGCAGAAAATTCAAAGTAAAAGACTTTTTGTTGAAGTCAGAAGTTCCAATACCGAAGTTAATTTAAAAGGAGCATTAGCTCAGTGTTTTTTTGTTTTTGCTTATCACCAGGCTTCCCTCTTTTGGTGGTGTGTGGAACTCAGGCCCCCGCTGGCAGTCAAGGTAAAACAATAATTTCATGAGTTCTCAGGCCATGTTTATATAATCCCAGGTTAAAGGGTTGTCCCTTCCACCTGGGACAACTTGACCTGCAGTTTATATGAGGTTTTGAACCCGGGACAACTTTGCCGTGTGTTCACATGGAAAATATCTGGCCCGGGGCAAGCAATCAAACGCGAGAAATTTTAAGCATAAACACTCGAGTAGTCCTGGGAAGAAGGGACAAACTGTTTATATGGAGAAAGTTATCTCGGGTTGAAGAGATATCTCGCTTCGGCTAGGCGAGTTATCTCTGGCACTCGAGACAACCCTTGGTCCCGGGACGTCATATAAACGGTTGGCTGCGTTTTACAGAGAAATGTATGAAAAGTTGTCTCGTCCCGAGTAACTCGGTTAGGTGAGATATCCTTTCGTCCCGGGACAACTTTTTCCATATAAACGGGCCCTTACTTGCAAGAGGTTGGTAACAATTTCAAGAAAATGTGAAGATTTTTAAAATTTTGTGCAAACATGTTTCTGCATACGAATGCCTTCATTAGTGTCAAGAGTTGAGTTTGAGAGATTTAAATCTAATTTTACAAACATATTTATAGATAACTAGAATGTATTGCATTGACAATGGTACAGAACAAAAGAAAACCGTGAGAATTTTAAAGATATTTTCGAATTTACATGTTTAACTTGTTTGTTGAGAGAAAGTTTAACTTTAGTTAATGTAAATAGCTTCTTTGATTTTGAGGTCGGGGTGAGACGAAGCTTGAAATAGGATACTGAAACAACTAGGGGAAGTTAGAGAACGGCATTTTTCCGAAACAGAAAGTTGTTCGTTAATATATATGAGTTATTGAACAAGCGTGAGGTCAAGATGGCTGGATATTGGCCAAGTTCTTTTTTTGCGTTATTATG
>JAOEHV020055096.1:0-16941 GCA_025447995.2 Isaurus tuberculatus
ATTGTAATTTTTCTTCGGCAGAGCCGCTTGCCTAGCTTTCAAATTTTCATTCAACTAAGTTTTGCAAACGGCGCCCACATGCGATTTCCCCATTGTTGTTAATTTCATTGTGTCGACTTCTCGTTGTTTTGTAAAATTGAAATGGAACAATAAAATTTAGCTGTCATTTTCAAGTATCGAAGGTTTAATTGTAAAGCTAATGAAACTTAATAAAACAATTATTCCATTCGCGCTTGTTGGCTATGAGATGATTATAGCCAACTCGGCGCTACGCGCCTCGTTGGCTATTTACCATCTCATATTCAACGCGCGCTCTTTGAATAATTGTTAAATATTAGAAACGGTGAACAATGCGTTATTAACAACTTTTAAAAACGCAATATTCTCGATGTAAAACATGCTGCTAAACGTAGCGATCTACTCAATGTTTAGGGAGGTGTTCCGAAGATTGTTCGGAGAACCTACAGAAGAACGTGTTTGTGTTAAGGTAACCACTAGCCTTGTTTTGTATCCTTTTTATTCAATGTTACTGTTGAAGGTCTGGTGAATGAAGCCAAGAGTTCATTAACGTCTTTTCCTTCGTTTGTTTTGGACGAGTAAGGGTAACCAACTGCTAGTCTCTCCTCAGCCCAACACAATTCTTTGACTTGCGCAGACAGCGACAGCTCAGCGACCGCCCGCCAACCAATGGATGTCCAAATTTTCTATTTTTAGATATAGAGCTCGTGACTGTTGTCATACTCGGCGGCATCTGAGGCCGAGAAACTGTCAGCGAATCTGTGTGCTCTGTGCTTTGCTATCGAGCTAAGTATACATTTATTGTCATTTTCATTTAAGACATTTTATTTTGTCGCTGATCATGTTATTCTTAGCTTGTAACTCGTTTTTTTTTGTAGCAAAATCGACTCCAGAACTTCAAACCGCACGTTCTTTCCCCAATCCCAGAGCCACAGTCTTCTGCTGTATTCGTCTGGAGAAAAGTGGAGATTTGATTTGTCACGAGGTGAGTGGGATAATTTTATCAAGTGTGTCTGCTTTCTGTTTCATGCAGTTTTGCGTTGGTCGCCATCTTTGGCAATTCACAAATTCGCACAAATTCAGTTTCTATGACAAATCAATTTGGTACGAAGTGTGAAAATGAAGTACTCAGAAAAAGTGAGAAAATGAAGTACTCAGAATTTGTTCAAGAACAAGTCAAATGAATCTGATCACAAACTTGTAATCTGCTCAATCTAAATACAACGGTTCGTCATCTCACCAAAGAAAATACAAGAATACGTGCTCGATTGGAAGTAAACTTGAAATCGACATTAGAGCCAGACGGACGTGATCAAGCGGTATTTCAAAGCGACCAACTCGAAACTGCATGAGCAGAAAGCAGACACACTTGATAAAATTGTTCCACTCACCTTGTGGCAAATCCAATCTCCACTTTTCTCCAAATGAATACAGCAGAAGACTGTGGCTCTGGGATTGGGGAAAGAACGCGCGGTTTGAAGTTCTGGAGTCGATTTTGCTGCAAAAAAACGAGTTATAAGCTAAGAATAACATGATCAGCAACAAAATAAAATGTCTTAAATGAAAATGACAATAAATGTATACTTAGCTCGATAGCAAGGCACAGAGCACACAGATTCGCTGACAGTTTCTCGGCCTCAGAGGCCGCCATGTATGACAACAGTCACGAGCTCTATATCTAAAAATAGAAAATTTGGACCTCCATTGGTTGGCGGGCGGTCGCTGAGCTGTCGCTGTCTGCGCAAGTCAAGGAATTGTGTTGGGCTGAGGGGAGACTGACAGTTGGTTACGGCTTACTCGTCCAAAAAAAAAAAGAAGGAAAAGACGTTAATGAACCCTTGATGAAGCCTAATTCCTATGAAAATATGCATTATATTCCCCCGAGGATTATCAATTTCTTTTCTCAAACTATACAAAGATTCTCCATACTTGTAACTCATTGTTTTACTTCTTTATTGACAAGAGAGTAGAAGCCCGTGGCCCACAAGGCAACATTTTGGTGTAGCTTCAGCAAGAGTTTTATGGTTTCTTTTCTCTGGGTCACCCTGTCGTCTTTTCGTTACGGCATTACCTGTGATTGTTATCAGTCATTTTATTATCTCGTTATTTGATAGAAGTTCACAATCTAACATAAAACCAAATGCAATTTTGTTTTGTTTTGTTTCTTGAAAAAACGTTGTTTGTAATTATTTTCGCTTTTAAAATAGAATATAAAAGTTCAAATGCTTTCGTTAATGATCGTGTTTCAAAATCCTCGCAATTTTGAACAGGTTGTTTACGTCTTTCCTTTGCACATCCAATTTGGTGGAGCTATTTGTCGTTACCTAAAGCGTTGGCTAGAAACTGAAGACAGGGAAATTGTGACTCCATGGAAAGAAGCAGGACAGAAGAGCAAAACAGCGAAGGGAGATCTGTCGTCGACCCCAAAGGTAATTACAGAAAACACAAAGAAGAACCCGGCACCAGATATGAAACCAGCGGGTCAACTTAAACGTCAAGAAGTTGCAAAAGATTCTTCTACAAAATCAAGGTCTTCAAATGCTTCAGAATCCTCGACTAGGGATGGCATCCAGACCACTGTAATGATCGCGTGCCCAGCGGATATTGAATCACAAGTATATTGTAGAGATACTCGCATCTTCGATTTTAACAAAATGTCTGATGATGATGATGATGACCGTGATGAAGATATCGGTTTCAATGATCCATCCGCAAAACTACATTACGTGGGTATAAACTTTCAAAAATTTGGTAAACCCAGCGATGTTATGAAAGACTTGACACTTTCGATGACAAAGGACATGAAAGATAATGCACAAGTTAAAAAGAATGAGAAAACAAGCAAAAAAGATGATTGTACTGCGATAGTAAAAAAAATCCGCGAAGAGAGCAAGAAATCCTCCGAAAGTGCAACCAATGTTACGTTGTCCGAAAGTGACGACGAAGAGTTGGAGTCCAGCATCCCGACTCGATGGGTTGATACTTCTGCTAGCATTGAAGCGGATAGAAGCTTCACCAAGCTTAGGGAAGAACTCCATTTGGGGAAACCGCATCCAAACGAGATATACGAAGAGCAACAAAGAAGAAAGCGGGCTGAGGCGAAAACACATCAAAAGTTGTCTACTGGGGACGAGTCGGAGTGGTACAGTCAGTGCCGCTTTCCGAAGCTACACGCATGCGCTAACTGCCACAAGATGGAAACCAGCAGGAAAAGCTTTAAAAAATGTGGAAGGTGAGAAAAGGTTAAACTGCTATCACATATAGATCGTTCTTCAGTTTTTTTATTAAATGAAGAAACGGAATAAGGCTACCTAATGTTGTGCTTTCAGATTGGCCGGATTTCAGGTTTTAGATATTTGAGAAGTTGTGAAAAATAATGCTGTATGAATGATAGCTTTTGAGAATTTCGACTGGATCAATCCAATTTTCTGGGAAATTACTTTCCAGGAATTGAGATGATTGGTTTATGATTCGTTTTAGGTTTAGGGGAGCGAAAGATATGCCAGTATTGCTCTAAAACACGAAATGATCGGTTTCGTCTTTACTTCATGTTTCATAGGTTTATATTTTATGATTATCGTTCGCAGTGTTTTTTACGATCCATTTTTGAACACATTGCCTTTTTTTTTGTTAACATTTGCAGTAAGAAAATTTTGGGCAAGGATGTTTTTTAAAGTTTCGAAATATTGTTATAGTGGCTACGATATTGATGGTTGTTGAGAGACATCAACGATGCTTTAAAAAGTGTTTTCATCCCCTAAATTTAAGGTGAAAATCATTCTTGATAATCGCAATACATAGCATGGAACGTTGAATTCAATTTGGAATAAAAATTACTTTAGTGTATGTCCCTGGGGTATGTCCCTTGTGACGCTGCTTGTGAGGTTGAAATAAATTATATACCTACCCGGCTTCTAGAATGAATTTGACGAAAACGAATGTTAGTTAAATTAACAGTGGTGCAAAAAAGTAGTTTAGAAAAACTTCAGCACCCTTCAGCAGTAGTGTGGTGTGCAGTTGGTCGGACAAAAAACTATTGCTGGAAACGAAACTTCCTTTCATTACTTCGGCGATGTTTTGTAATAACTCATTCCCGAGTTGTCTAAAGTTACCGTTGTGTTTTTTCGACGCTCTTTGATATTTTAAATTTAAAAATTTTTAAAAAATATATTAACGTGTATTTTCATCAACTAGGTGTGGTGGAAAAGGCACAAGGTTTTATTGCAGCCGAGAATGTCAAAGTAAGGAAACCATTTTACCCTTGTTTGTTGAAACTGTAATCTATGCCATGGTCTAGGTAATCGATAAAACTTACTATACTAATGGCGATTCGCTGAAAACACCGTTATAAAACGTTGAGTATTTTGAAATACCTTAGCACAACTTTTGTAAG
Source organism: Isaurus tuberculatus (assembly GCA_025447995.2). NCBI lineage: Eukaryota > Metazoa > Cnidaria > Anthozoa > Zoantharia > Zoanthidae > Isaurus > Isaurus tuberculatus. The sequence goes on from JAOEHV020055096.1 coordinate 4,412, forward strand.
CACAATGTTAGGCGTACAAACTCTAAGTGAAGCAGTCATGCGAGACAGTTTTGAAAATTCGATTTCTTAACGCGTTTAAAAAAATGTTAAGAAACTGAGATTTAGATTTTTCACAAATTTTGTCCTATGCTTTCTCCGAGTATCTTTTTTCCTTCGAGTGATCTTTGAAGAATTTGATCAGAAAACGATTTAGAGACTTTCAATATTCTGTGTAACATATTGTTTTCTATAACAAAAACATTACTTAAAAATATAACATAGCAAATTATAAACGGGATTCAGCCCTCGGTGTATCTGCAATTGCCCTTTGTTTGAAATTTCATATGGGCAATTACAAATTATCTAAGACTATGGCAACTAGTTCGTCATGCGAGCAAAAATCAAGATTTTTCGTATCTACAAAACAAATCTTGCGACCCCGGAAGCGAAAAACCCAGGTCTGAACTATGGCTAATTTGTCTGCTATGTTATTAAAAGGTAATCGAATGAGTTTTCGTCAAAATTTCGAAAAAAATCACTTGTCTTTTGGCCTAATTGCGAAAGAATTCGAATTAGGTCAAAATACGCGTGATTTTTTTCGAAAATTGATTTGGCCTCATTCGATAACCTATAATAACTGTTGACGAAGGAACGCGTGGTAAAGGTGATACCGTTACCGCGGTGACTTCCACTTCGCATGTGATGACACCTAGTTTTTGAAGAGATCCGTAGTTTTTTATTCAATAATCATGGATTAATTTTGCATATCTTCAATATACTTTCTTTGTAAACCTTTTACAATAAAGGGAAAAATAGGCGAAAGAATGACGTTTGTCTTTTAAATTAACCTTGGTAATGTGTTTTAAGCTTTGTAGATAGTTTTCTTAAATCCTTTCTTTCGGATCCCTTACGAGACTTAAGTAGCTTAAACTTTGCCACCGCAGGTGAAGACTGGACTGCACGGCATCGGGATGAACACAGACTAAAGGATGGATTAAGCATATAACCCAATCAGACGAATTATCCACAAGTAGAGGTGGTACGTTCAATAATTGCAGCCACTAATACGGACACTCAGAAAACGAATCATCCGTCACGTGGCAAAGGATTACTTCCTCGTCTGTAACAAACAAATGAGTTAACTCTCTCAGTCGTTCGTCTTACATGAACTTATCGATGTTAAACACTGTTGAAGGGCGGGGAAATTTGATATTTTGTGACACTTATTGACGAACTCCCCCTATGAACACAATAGAACCATGGTGCCGTTTTGTTTCAATTTACTCAATTTTCGCTTCATTATTTGTAAAAGAATTAACCAATGCCCGGAATTGTACTTATTCTAAACATAAATGGATGTAACATGAAAAAAATTTAATGTCGAGTTACGTTAACACAACATTTCCCAGCTTGGTTTGTAAATTCAAATCAGAAAAACTCTAGAAGCGAATATTACGATCAAACATCCACGGACGGGAAGATTTCATTTATTAACTTTTACATTATCCCATCCCATGTATCATCACGGTACACGTTAATAGATAGAATTTGAAAAAAACATTTCTAAAAAGCGGTCAACTGGTATTCAAAAACATGTTCAACGCAATCGAGGTTTTTTTGCAATATGTTATTTACTTTACCTTTAACTTTTAGAATCTCAGCCATTCCATGCACCACTACAAAAGCACTGGGTCTAATTACCAAACAATCAAAGCGAGCATTCCTGCTGCAATGTTTTATGGGATTGTTTGTGTAACCTTACCTCCACTTTTTGTAGTATCCGTAAGTCAACTGCTTTTAAGGAATATTTAGTTAGATCTTGCAATCTATTCATTTATACCATGCGTTTCTATCGTATATTGACATCATTTTCCTGAAAATGAATATTGTCTACAGTTTTACACAGTAAGGTATGTAATAGAACGTCTTATTCCCCGCAAGACGATAGTTCAGGTTTCATGAAGTAATGACCGAGTTGTTGCATAGGCTATACGATTTCCCGAACTGCTTCATTTATGATAAATATTAACAACCCGGTGATAAAAACATAATAAGATGGGGACACTGCATGAAATCAGCAAAATACCTGCCATGAAAAGGGATGAAAGATTTCCTGATTATTAATAAATGTTTTATTAAAAGTTAATTTCAATTATTATTATTAACATTCGAATTTTTTTTTTCTCATTGGATGTTCTCATATGTTTACTACGTTAATGTCGATTGTCTGCTTTATTAAGCGCTTTTCCATGATGACAGCCTTTTTTCATAGTGAAAAACGAAACTTGACGTGGAAAACCGCAACATCCCGTCCTGCATACCTAAATAGCGAAAAACAAAAAAACCCTTTTGCATTGCATTTTATAAATAAAGATTAATAACTCTTGTTGTATTACACCAAAGAGAAAAACGAAAGTTTACACTGCCGTAGCTGGTAGAAATCTCAAGAAAGGGGAGTCTAGGGGTCAAGAGTAAGAGGGCAGAGGTCCTATCGCCATCATCTTCTGCTAATTGAAGAATAAAACGAAAGAACAAAGCAAGAGCAAAATAAAACTCTCGCGTCGTTGTCCTATTTTAAACTCTATCATATAAGAAATAAACTTTCCGTCGTTGCTCTCTCACCATTCACCCTTCTCATCAACTCTAGCTACCCTTTGATCATGTTTACTAGATCACTACTCCCCCTAGGATAAGTGAGGTGTTAAAAAAACGTCAGTGGCATTCTCAACATTGCTGAGGAAACTTTTGTATCGTGTTTTCTTGACATTCGTCGATATTTTACTGCTTTTTGCTAGGAACGGCCTCGAGAAAGATTCTTCTTGTATTTGGCACTCGGTAGTTTTATCATCCTTTACTGATGAATTGTGTCCAACATTCGTTATGAGCCAAATGCAATGTCGTAGACTTCACTGTATTGCGATACAAAGTGAACTTCAAGTCCTTCCTTGACAAATTCGGGTAAGTCTGCGTAGTCTTTCCGGTTCCCCTCGGGTAATATTACACAGTTTACATCAGCACGTCGGGCCTAACAACAAAACAAGCAAAGCCGCTTTCATTAATGTAAAAAAAGTTCCTTTTACCTAATCATTTTCAGTTTTCTTCTTAAACGATGAAAATACCTCTTTAGTCCAATCACATTTATCCCTCCCTTTATTTTTTGACTAAAACCGTTCTTGCTACGTCTGTAGCCCCTAAACAAAATCGCAAATAGATGTTTATTGTTATCAAATCGTAACATTTAACTATATTGTAAGGAAAAACAGTACTACAGTGAAATATGATTATTATGGACTGCATCGGTGTTTCGAATTGTATAAAAATATTAAGTTTCACACCGTGATGAAAAGCAAAGCAATCTTTCTCCGTTTTTCACAACGGTGTGAAACTTAACTAATATTTTTCTACAATAAAATATACCGGGAAGCCAAGTCCCTTCAAAAGCATAATGACCAAAGGAGCGTTGAACTGTCATTTCCGGTTACTGTATTGTTAAGCGGATGTAAGTTTGACTCGACCTGGACTGGACAACAATCAAACATAGATGTACTGATTAATTAAGTACTTGAGGATAGAACGTTAAAATTCAGCTTGGTTCAAAAGGATTCGAACCTGGGACCTTAATTGTGGCAGGAAAACAGAGATAATACCAGTGGCAGCCAAATCAGTAAAATGTACCGTATGGAAACCCAATACAACGATCATGGATAAAACGATGCTCCCGGTATGACGATAACAATTTTGTAAAACGAGTGCATTTTAAAATCAATCTTGAAACTCAAATCCTTGAGTTGGTCGCTAAAAATGTTAGTCGATCTTTAAAGAGTAGAACTAAGTGAACGGGATCTGAATTTGTTAGTGTTTAAGGGTGCAGCAAAGTAACAAAAGGACCAAAAGGTTTTCAAAAGAATGTAATTTGCCAAAAACTACTATTAATTTAGGTTCTATTAAAATTAACCCTTGAAACTCTTTTAACGCTACAACCTGTCGCTTTGAGGCCTCTAAAGCTTCTTAGCCACCTGTTTCTTCTTTTATTCACCATATTGAAAGACAACATCTGGGTAAAGGTAGTAAAGGATTTATAAAGAATGAAACTTACTGCAATAGTTTTTTCCTTTATTCCGCCAACTGGTAAAACCTAAACACGTGATAACATTTGTTCATTGTTAACAAATAAAATTAAACGTCAATTATTTATACATGCTATTCGAAATCCTCAATTTTTACTACACGATGAATTCTGGTGAGCTACGGATCAAATTTTACTTTTTTTTCTCATTGGATTATTGTGACTTTTTTCAAATGCAGTCCTATTTTGTGTTTATGAAGACAAAATAAACTTGCTTTGACATGTTTTACAGAATAATAGTCGCGGATTACGCGATGATAATGGTAAAACAAGGAGATAATAAAGAAAGTAATAATAGAATATAATGATAACGATGATTCACGATGTAATGATGGCCACGACGAAGTGATGATGATGGCCATTACGAAGTGTGATGATGATGGTCATGACGAAGTGTGATGATGGCCATGACGAAGTGATGATGATGGCTATGACGAAGTGATGATGATGGCCATGACGAAGTGTGATGATGATGGCCATGACGAAGTGATGATGATGGCCATGATAATAAAGGTGATGATCACGACGTTAGGTTATAGTGATTCATCCTAATCAAAGTTTAGACTTTCTAAATAGGTTTTAAAAAGTTAGCTTCTAATTGTCTCGTCTTACATCAACGCATCCGATCTCGCAAACTGAAACTTCTGTGCATTAACTGCGTTGAAAACACAAATACAAATTTATTGAACTTATATATTTATATATATGTACTTATTTACTTACTAAATTATTTAAGAATTAGACTACGAGTTCGATTTTTTTTAAACTGAGTTGGCTATTTGACACATAGTAAACGAAAACGAGTAATTTAATTGTTTTAGTAGAAATCTCTTGTGGGAAAAAAGAACGATACTTTTTTGATAAATACATCTTAATTTGTTCAAAGTAAAACAATGAATGTTGACGATGAAGAGTTTTCGCGTAATTTATTTCTACACGATATTTCGTTGCTACCTTTGCTTTTTAATTTGCTTGCCAATTATAAGTTAAAAGTCGTCTTAATAAACGTATCCAAAATGTCACTTGATTTCTAGTGAATAAAAGGTACAGTACCTTTCCCGTAAGTGAGACCTCTCCAGTCATGGCAATGTTTGGTCTCACAGGTTTGTCTAAGGCAAGTGAAAGAAGAGCAGTGATGATAGTACAGCCAGCTGAAGGACCATCCTTCGGAGTAGCACCCTATAAAATTATGAAATCTTATCTTAAGTTAAACCAAACAAAAACATAATTTTCAATTTCGCACTTTTTTAACAATACTTTAAAAGGTAGCTTGCACACAAAACGCTTTGCTTAACCATTAGCAAAACTCTATCCTCTTATTTTTTACCTTTCATAAATCAAGCCGTGAAGTGCAAGAAAATTCACTGTGCGTCAATTTGGACGACCATTTTCGTTAACTGGTTGTTTTTCTAACTCGATTATTTTTTCCTAGTTGTAAATATTTGCAATCTTTTTAATTTTTGCATGTTAAGCATAATTTAACTGGGCTTATCGATTCCTTAGTTATCAAATAACAGTTAAATCTGCAACTACAAAGCTAGTACCACGAAAAAAATTGAGGTAATGACAACCATGCATAATTAACTTAAAATATTCGGACTTTTTTTCGAGTCGACGTTAGCGACAGGCAACAAACTACAAAACTATGTAGCAAAGAACAAGTTTTTATAATGTCGTTATCAGTGGGCTCAGGATTGAATTGTTTTCCGTCTCCAAGAAAAACTGTTTCATTTTGTCTTAAAATTCCCTTCTCTTCCTGTTGAGAACAATCAATTATGCCCTTGTTTTGCTTCTCTTTTTGTATCTGTTTATGATATAAAACTTAGTTCTATCTGCATCTGTACTTCGTTCTTTCTCTCTCTAAACTGTCACAAGTTTCTCTAGTTCGTTCTTCCTTAAATGATTAAGTTTTCCTTCTGACGCCCATGCTGGTGCAATGATTATTTAAGGCCTGTTTAAAAAAAACCGAGTTGTCTGCCGACATGTTTACATGAATTTGGGTCGACTGCGATTCGAAGCATGTTCATACAAATACGTATGATATATAAAGGTAAATACTAATATTTAATATTTCTATAGCGCTTTTTACAATAAAAGATCAAAGGCGAGTTACCCAAGTTCGTGTAAACTGGGCCTTACAAAATACAACCCTCCAACTAATACCCGCTCCGCGTATTATTTATGTTATTGTCATTCGTCAAAGAATATATCTATTTTCGTTTAACACAAAGGAAGTTGTAATCTGATGCTTCTACGCTTACGATAGAACTTTAATAGTACCTGAAGCTACGACGATCTGTGTTTATTCTGACACGATGCTCACACAGTCTCATATTATTATAATTAATACCTTTACGACCTGTTTTCCTTGATCTGATGTACCGATGATACAAGGTCTTATAACCACTAGCGACATTTTTACAAATAAGATCTCAACTTTTCAAGCCAAGAGTCTGAAGGACCAGACGTACCTCGGGCACATGCAGATGAATCGCGGCATGCCTGAAAAAATTATTGTCTACTTCTTTAATTCCCAAAAATACCTAGAAAAGGAAACAGATTTCAATCTTCTCGTAGTAATAAAGGATGTGTCAGTACCAAAATTTACACCTTGTTTAACAGGTATCAGAGCGAATGGAAACTTTTCGTCTTCACAACGATTGTAAAAGATGAAACAATCTTTGTTCGCTGTGTTAGACTGAATGGCTTTCCTTTGCGGAGCTCAAACCTAATGGTAATTGAATTTTTTGGATTTTTGTTTAATCATTTTAAGTACAGTTTGATTGCCAAAAACGTGTCAGGGATTTTTGATACCAAACATCAATAGCTTTTTAGAGCTTTTTCAAGACATTTTTACTTCAATTTTTACGGAGATTCTAGGTAAAGAGAAGACTTTTGTTGAAAAAAACGAAACGGAATATCCAAATTTCCTGACACTTTTTTGGAGTTCGTTAAATAAATTGTTACCAAATTTTATGAGGATAGGTAAAAGTTGATTGAGTTGGAACTTTTTTTATAGTCGCAAGTAGTGTAAAAATTTGTTTCGACTAAAACGCTTCTGAAAAATTTTCCTAAGTTCAGGACCTCCACAACGTGGGGCAGTACATCTCCGCCCCCTTGAGTGCCAATCCAGTGAAAACTGGAAATAAAGTTTTCTTCCACTTTGTGTTACATGGATAAGATTTAACATGACGCCCGAACGTTTTTCTAAACTTGTTTGGTTTGTATTTTCAACCAAAAATCTTTCTCTATAAACAAAAAGCCAAAGTTGCATTGTAAGTGATTCATAAAATTGTTCAGTTGGAAAAATGGGAAAAATGTAATTAAGGTGGTCTGCAACCTTCGAAAACAACTTTTCCACAATCAAGTTTTTAAAGAAGTTTCTATCATCTCTACCCAGCATGAAACAAGACCATCACACTAACATTTTAGTGTAATGTTGCCCTTGGCATACATCTTACCAACTGCGTAACCGAGCCGCCATGTAAAAAACACTTCTTTATTTAAGAACGTGAAGCGGAAAAACGTCCAAAACTTGAATGCCGACAAAAGGCAAAAAAAATGTTTTTTGGCTCATGTTTATCAGTACACCTTGGTATGCACTGTAGCAGTAGGCAATTAAAATTTGAGTTTCACAAGTTAAACTTGCAACTATATGTATTGCTAAAGGAAAATATTTTGTGTATTTCTAGACAATTAATGTCCGCAAGGCACTGAGGGTCTAAAACTTTGTTTCACAAATATAGCGATTTTAAAATTTTCCTGCAGGGAATTTAGAAAATTACTCGAAATCATACTCAACGAAATTTAAGGTGAAATTCTCAAAGTACTAAACGTTCATCCTTTTCCCAAAAGTTCGTCGTTTTTTATAAGAAGTTTATTCGTTCGAACGACAAGGAGTTTTCCTTTTGATTCGAGTAACATTTCAGCGAAACTTACGTAACCGAGTAATCAATGGGCTGTCAGTCAAAGTAAAAGTCTGAAACATTTTCTTCCAGTAAAACTTTGACTTAAAATCTCTTGAAACTCGGAATCGCTTTTGATTTATGTTTGGTTTTAAAGGTTTGTGAACTTGTTTTTCTTTTCCAGACGAGTACTTTTATTTGCAAACGCAAAACAAATATATTTCGGTAACGCCCGTTACCTCTTCAGTGTTCTGGAGCAAACTGCAGTTGGTTTTAAAGGTATCTTTAGAGAAAAGCTGTTGCCATCAAAAAATCAAATTCGTCAATTTCAAGCATTTCAAACCGCTGTATCGTAACCTTAAGCTCACTAAATATCTGATAATTACAATCACCACATCAAGACCCTCTTGGCCAATGGATGTTCGAGGTCTAATTGCTGTATGACCTCATGACTATAAACTAAACAATAATCATCAGGTGGCCTTGTTAAATTTTTAAGTTTATGAGAAAAAAAAATGATAAAAATGTTAAACGAGAAACCCCAATGTCATTGTAAATTAAGTTACCCTGACTCCCTTTGGGATGAAAGGTAGTTCAATTTGATCTTATATCATAATATCTAAAAATAACACTATGAATTTAAAACGTAATGCAGCTGACCTTAGCATATGTATAAGCAATCTTTGCACTTTCTTTCATGACGTCTCCTAGCTGTCCTGTCAACTCGAGCGAGGGAGAGCTCACCTGCTCGTTCTCATTCCCCCTTGAGATAGGTTCACGGAGTGTTGTCTCGATATACAGAGTTGAACCACCTGAAAAAGAAGCCCAGTATTCGACCTCAAATTACTATCATCAGTCAATATAAGGAAATTGTCCTTCAGTAGCATATTAATTAATTATAAAATGTAATAAAAGTTTGTTCGAATGAGGCCGTTTCTACTGATATATTAGAACTGTTAAAACAGTTTAAAAAAACACTAAGCTTTCGCCGTCTACTATCATCAGATATTGGGCATTCTGAACGTTATTACATTACAGTCGTTTTCATTTACACGTGCAGTTTGTTTCCGAGGTCGTACTTGGTTTTTGGTGAACGTCAAACGAGCCTTTCGTTTAAAGCAGCTGCTGAAAGATCTGAGTCACATTTTGATTTACGTCCACCGAAAATCGAGTAGGACATCGGATTCAAACTGCACGTGTAAATGAAAACGGCTGTAATCTTATTACATTAATTATTGTCACATGATAATAATATTTTTACTTACCGTATAAATCCGGTGTAAGATTATTAAGATAATGGAAATGATGAAGAACATGGGTCAAAAAACTTCAACCTAGAATAATTATATTACGCACTGTATCGGATTACATTTCCACGTGGAATAAGGCCCAAACATGAAAGACCAATCATCCTGTAAATGAATACTTAACTAGAAATAGTTATCACTAAAGCTGCCCCCACTTTTTTTTAATTTGGAGTGTAAAATATGTTCTGAGTGAAGCTTTTACAGGAAATTTTTGTTTTTTTTTATTTCCAACTTTGCGCGTGCGCTTGTGGTAAGGCAGACTCCACAATCCTTTGCAAACTTTTCGGCAGTCCTTTGCGAGCCCTGTTCTCAAAACCCGAGATTTTTTCCAGGTTTCTGTTGTCAAGACTCTCTCTATACGCGGGGGCTTTTAAGGTGCCCCCTCGGGGTTTTGGCCGTCTGGGCCAAAATCCTGCGGGGGCAATAATATAAAAAATATAAAATACGGTCAATCTATTTAGGTAGGTATATTGAAGGTATCAATATAGCTGATAGAGAAATACCATCACAGTTTACTACAGACCTGAAGTGTTACGGAGCATGCGCGGTTAATGAGAATGAGAAGAGAGTGCTGAGCCTGCCACCGAAGTTCGCAGTATATGACAAAGTCGACATAACTGAATGTGAGACTGCGATTGAGAAAGGACTAGCTAAGCTTAGATGGACAAGAAACAGACAAGAAAGGACCAACATTGAGGCCAACAAAAACCAAACGTCAGGAGAAAGGAGACAAGTGTATGACCAGGAGAAAAAATCATTCGACTTTAGACAAATGAGAGCGACGGCCTCCCCTTCAATAAAAGAATATGTTTACCGGGACCATTTGACGAGGAATCAGAAATAGCCTTACAAAATCTAAAGGTGAAACTGAACCAGACAGCAGCAGAGTATGTAGAAAAGAAGAGATCATCAAAATGGAGTAATCTAGATCATGAAGAGAAGGAGGGTTTACTATCTCTGAGAAGGAAGGTTACAGCACAAGATCAAGTAATCTTTCAAACTGACAAATCAGGACGGTTCTCAGTAGACAGTGTTAGCAACTATAAAGATGCATGCCAACCACACGTCAGGGGAGATACTACAATTACAGAAGAGGTCCACATAGAACTACAACAATTAATTAATGCACATGCCACAGCCTGGGTCCGCATGCCCTGAGAAAAGATCACAAGCCATGTCAAGACGAAGAAAAGGGACCCCCTGTTCGACCAATATGCGGTGCAGCGGCATGCTATAACAACAAATTGTCACACCTTATAAGCATGATCCTCACGGAAGTATGGAAGTCAAAAGAAAACAGCTCCATATGTACAAGCACAGAAGAAATGATAGCAGAAATGAAACGGGTGAATAAGGAACAGGAAGGCTGTAACCTTATAGTAGGATCTGCTGATGTGAAGGCATTGTACCCCAGCCTTGACATTGACTTCACCATAGATAAGGTGTGTGATATATTCTTCGACAGTGACATAACATTAGAAGGAGTTGACTATGAAGAAGTGGGACTGTACCTTGCCCTAACTAGAGAACGAAGTGCACTGAAAAGAGCAGGCCTCGAGAAGGTGTGTCCAACTAGAAGATTAGAGCGTGGGAGACCGCCAACCATAACGGCAAGCGGGTGTGAATTACAGAAAGATAAGCGGTTCAAGCTATGGTCACCCCCGACTGAACAAGCAGATGACAACACCAGAAGGGCGATGCTTAGAGAAGCGCTGAGAGTGGCCTTGACGGTGATCATGAAAAATCATGTGTACACTTTTGATGGCGAGGTCAGAAGACAGAGCAAGGGGGGTGGGCCGATAGGATTAAAACTGACGGGTGGCCTAGCACAGATCTTTATGCTTTGGTGGGACGGCGAACTAGCAAGCAGGCTTAGAACATTTGGTATAGAGCGATGTACGAGCGGTATGTAGATGATATTAATATTGCTGCAAGGGCAACAAGACCAGGGCTAAAGTACCGAGATGGGCAGCTGATTATGGAAGACGTGAGTGTTGAAGAAGACGAAAAGCTAGCCCCAGATGAGAGAACTAATAAAACAGATCGGAGACGACATTCACCCCTCGATTCAGCTGGAAGTAGATAACCCATCGAAGCACTTAGACAAAAAACTTCCAATCCTTGACCTGAAAGTGTGGGTGAAAGACACAGAGAGAGAAGTGGATAGAATTAACCAGAAAGTATCACTGCTGTTTTTTGAGTTCTATACTAAAGATGTGTCATCAAAGGCTGTGATCAATGCAAGATCGGCAGTATTGGAAAATTCAAAAAGGACAGTACTAACCCAGGAGGTTTTACGAGTACTATCGAATACAAGCACCCTACTCCCATGGTCCTATGTGGTAAAGAAAGTAGAGGAGATGACACTACGAATGCAGTTCTCGGGGTACAGCAAGCGATTTCGGTACCAGATTGTAGACTCGGCCATCAAAGCATTTAGAGTTAGACAAGAAAAGGAACTGAGTGGAGCGAGACCGTTACATCGTCCAAAAGGATGGAAGAAAAAGGAACGGGAAGAACAAAGGAGGAGGAAGAAAGGATAGTACAAGAAAGGTGGAGACGAAGCTGTAATATTCGTGCCCGCGACACCACAGTCACAACTGCAGAGAAAATGTATATAGGAGATAAAAGATCAAGGATTCAGGATAAAAGTAGTCCAGAAGTCTGGCACGACACTCAAACAAATGCTGCAAAGATTAGACCCCTTAGACCAAATAAGTGTACAAGAACCAATTGCTTTGTATGTCAGTCAGACAGAAGAGGGCCCTGTAATAGGCACGGAGTGACGTATAACATAGAGTGCCAAGGCTGTGAGAGCATAAATGTGGGTGAAACCGCAAGAAGCGCCTACACAAGGGGAAAGGAGCATATGAAAAACGTGGAGAGAAGGGAGGAAAAATCAGCACTATGGAGACACTGCAAAGAAAAGCATAACGCTGAGCTGCAAGAATTCAAAATGGCAGTAACGGGTGTGTATAGCAACGACGCTATGTTGAGGCAGATTGCAGAAGGTGTACGGATAAATAAGGTGCCTGCAGAGAAGTTAATAAATTCAAGTTAATAAATTCTAAGAGCAAGTTTTGAGGACACGTAGTGAAGACTACATGAGTTACATGGAACATCAGGACAATTTTAGGAAACATACACCAAGTACACCAGGTGTATTCAAGATGGCGACTTGATAAGGATGAGAATATCATCGAAATATATAGA